>WBZZ01005563.1:42500-52500 GCA_019918135.1 Paulinella micropora
GATTACCAAGTTTAAGGGCAATATATATTAAAAAAAGAAAAGAAAAGAGAAAATAAAGAAAAAAGAGGGAGAAAAGAAAGAAACGAAAAAGACAATAGAAAAAAAAAGAGAGGGAAAGAAAAGAAACGAAAATGAAAAGACAGAGACAGAGAAAAAGAAAAGAATGTAAAAATGAAAGAAAGAAAAGAACAAAGAAAAGAAAGAAAGAAAGAAAAGAGAGAAAGGAAGGTTTACCAAGTGTAAGGGCAAGAGAAAGAGAAAAAAGAAAAGAGAGAAAAGAAAAAAGGCGGACGGAAAAGAGAAAAAGAAAGAAAAGAAAAGTAAAGAAAGGAGAGAAAACAAAGAAAAGAAAGAAAGAAAAGATAGAAGGATTACCAAGTGTAAGGGCAAGAGAAAGAGATAAAAAGAAAAGAAAGAAAAAAGAAAAAAAGGCGGAAGGAAAAGAGAAAAAAGAAAGGAAAGAAAAGAAAGAGAAAGAAAGAAAGAGAGAGAGAGAGAGAGAGAGAGAGAGAGATCGAAAGAAAGAAACGAAAGAGAAGAAATAGAACAAAAGAAAGAAAAGAAAGAAGAAAAGAAAGAAAGAAAAGAGAAAAAAGAGAGGAAGAAAGAAAAGAAAGAGAGAAAATAAAGAAAGGAAGGATTACCAAGTATGAGGGCGAAAGAAAAAAAGAAAGACAGAAAGAAGGAAAGAAAGAAAGAAAGAAAGAAAAGAAAAGAAAAGAAAAGAAAAGATAAAAAAAGAAAGAGAACAAGAAAGAAAGAGAGAAAACGCATGGAACCAAAAGAGTTCTGAAATTCAAAGAAGTAAGCAAGAAGACGAGACAGAGAGGGACTTTGAGAGAGTCTCAGAGAGAGAGAGAGAGAGAGAGAGAGTATATACGAGAAGGATGCACGGAAGAGAAGAACTGCGAAAGAAGAGACGACCTGTCAGCTGGCGCGACGCGGGAAAGCCATCCAAGCTCCTGGCTGAAAAAAAAAAAAAAAAAAAAAAAAAGGATGCAACAAAGAAAAGCCGAAAAGACCTGTTCTTGAGTCGGATGAGATGTCGACGTACCTGTGATACACAACATGGTGAGGTCTTGAAGAGAGCAAAAACAAACACCTGCCAAAGATATCTTGCCCAACGAAGGTTTGCACCACATGGTTCAAATTTTTCCCACGCAAATGGCCGGCCCCATTCACCACGTTGTGTCTTTGTCGAGGGACTGCACAGGTACGTCGACATCCGAAGCAGTTGACTAATCCTACACAAAAACAGGTCTTTTTGACGTTTCTTTGTTGCATCTTTTTCTTTTCCAGCCAGGAGCTTGGATGGCGCCGTCCGACAGTACTGACAACACGAGCTCACAGGTTCTCTTCTTTTCTCATTTCTTGCATCCTTCTTTCCATTATACTCTCTCTCTCCCATCCGCTTGCTTTTTGTTTTTTCTTTTGTTTTCGTTCTATTCGTTTTTTCTCTTTTCTTTCTGGCTCTCTTTTCTTTCTTTCTTTTCTGTCTTTTTGCTTTCTTTCTTTCTTTTCTTTTCTGGAAGTTTTTTTTTTTTTTTTCGAATTCTTTTCTTTCTGTTTTTTTTCTTCTGTTTTCTTTCTTTTTTATCTTTCTTTTTTTCTTTTTGTTTTCTTTGCTTATTTCTTACTTAAACCCTTTCTCGT
Organism: Paulinella micropora; assembly: GCA_019918135.1. Lineage (NCBI taxonomy): Eukaryota > Cercozoa > Imbricatea > Euglyphida > Paulinellidae > Paulinella > Paulinella micropora. The sequence continues at coordinate 44,154 of WBZZ01005563.1, forward strand.
ATTTTCTTTTGTCTGCGTGCTTTTTCTATCTTTTTATTCTAATCGTTTTCTCTCTTTTCGTTTCTTTTTTTCTTTTTTATTCTTTCTTTTCTCTTATTTCTTTTCTTCAAGCCTCTCTCTCTCTCTCTTTTCCCCGGAAACTTAGAATTTTAATCATTAGTGTGTGTGTGTGTTTTTTCACAAGAAAATATTTTAATAATAATAAAACGTTGTACAAATAATAGAAACTACTTCATAAATATTAATAGTTCTAGTCAGAGTGCTCATAATTTAAACTAGCTATAGCTAAAAGCGAATTACTCAAATCGACGCGATTCCCTGTATTGGAAAGCAGATGCGAGGCTGATAGCCCGTCTCTTGTGCTGTGGGAGTCTGTGCGGATGTAGGCAGTTGGACTTCCTGATGATGCATCCAGTTGATGTAATTCCAGCGATGGATTGCAAAGTGAAGAATAGTCTTGATCCGTAGAGCGTACGCTTGCGGACTGTAGATCGATGACATGTAGAATGCTGCCTGCTCGTCGATGTTCCTCATGAAGACTTGAGCATGCGTTCCAAATCCACCGAAGCTAGACATGACAAAGGGGATGAATTCCGCGCCAGCCTGCTTACATCCTTCCGCGTGTTTGTTGATTTTTTCGGTTTCACGCTTCTCGATGGCAGCATTCACGTCGCGAATGGTATCTTCGACATAGGATGGAGCGATAGGGTTGGTGACTGCAAGATCAGTGTCAAGCTGTAGTGGAGAGGTAGTATTCCCAGAGGTGAAAACAGCGAGGTCGATCCATCGTTTCTTGTCATTGCAGTAACGAGGCTCGAGCTTTGCGTTCATCCCACCTACCTTTGAAACGTCCTCATACAATAGCTTTACAAGGCCATCTGTGTAGCTTTGCATTCGCAGTAAGCATAAGGTCCTGGGTCGGGTGGCAGTTCTTTTGATAGGTCGACGAGGCCGGCACGCCTTTGTCCCATAAGATCCCATGCCTGATCTTGAAGTACAAGGTATCTGTGGATGGGTGGGAGTTCTTTTGATAGGTCAGCTTTGCATTCGCAGCAAGGTCAGCTTTGCAGAGTGAGAAAGGTAGCTTTGCATTCGCAGCAAGCATAAGGTCCTGGGTCGGGTGGCAGTTCTTTTGATAGGTCGACGAGGCCGGCACGCCTTTGTCCCATGAGATCCCATGCCTGATCTTGAAGTACAAGGTACCTGTGGATGGGTGGGCATGTAAGGGCAATGTTAGCGCCTTCAGCAAGTAGAGCGTTCTGACGTGCTCGTTCAACGTCGGGGACGTCACGTGCTCGCCAGTTCTCAATCGCTGAAAGTTGTGCTGAGCAAGAAAGCATTTTTGTAATTTGCAAAAACGTAGAGCATATTTATCAATATCGGCACGAGCAGATAGGCATGGAGAGGAGGGCAGAGCATAGTGTTGTATAAATGAGGGGAAAGAGAGAGAAGTAAAGTCATCACAAAGGGGGAGTAGAGTGGTGATGGGGATGGAGAGGTTGATGCCGCCCGAGTGCTTTGTAACTGGGTTGTCATTCGCCTGAGCGCGCAGTCGATCCAGAGTAGGACAGATTTCTAAGAAGAGAGGGAGAGGGTTAGGATGATACTTATTATCAGCATTCAAAACGGATGCAGCATAGCTAGGATTCACTATCTCAAACGCGGCCCAAATCCTGGGTGCAGCGTCTGCAAGTGATGCAGCGTATGCGATGGGGGCAAGAGCCATAACATCAGACAATCCGAAGCCACATGAGTGTACAGGCAGGCAGGCAGGCTTGAGCACGAACTGAGTTCTGCACGTCATCAGGTAGCGAGTGAAAGGCACCTGCATCTACACCAAAGACATGCAAGAATGTGTCGTGCATGTGATGATCGATCTGGTTGATGATGTTTGAGAAGAGAGATGTGGGGATGGTGCGCATGAGATGAACAAGATAGCTGGGCTATGTTTTGGATAAAGTGTGGTATGCAATTTGATGTTCCATTCTCTCATCTTTGAGAGCGTCAAAGACAGGTAAGATTTTGGATAATACGTCCTTAGATATCTCGTTTATCATCTCTTGCTTCAATTCGTCGTCCTTGAAGTCGCCAATTACGCCCTTGAGCGTCTTCGTCCACCCGTGCTTGATTGGTTTCCCATGTTCCGTAGCAAAATCGATAAGTGATTGTGGCGGTGGATAGCGTGACGGCCAGAGGATGCATTTAATGTTGAAGTTGAGATCATAAGGCTTATTAGCAATGAACTTCGTGGTGGCAGCGACGACTGATTCCGCATCGGTACCCACGAAGTGAAAGTTGTCTGCATACGATATACACTCTGCTCGCGTACCCTCAAGTGCTTCTTCCGTAAGGCCAATCATGGAGTTGCATGCCAGTGCCATTGATAGAGAGCAGCCTTGATTACAGCCATCGTTGTGGCCCATGCCAATGTATGGCTTCCCTGACCAATCTTTGTAGACAATCCTTGATTCCGCATCATTGCCATATTGTAGGTCGATACAGCCGTAGTGATACTTAAGCTTCTCTTGATTGTAGGCAGCTTGAAGCATTGCTTTCCTTTCTCTGCTGTTGAAGAAATTCTCTGCATCCAAGATAATGCAGGCTGGGGAAGGGGCTGCTGGGCAGGAGAGGATGGACTGGATGGTGAGGATAGCGGCTTGACATCCTCCGTTCAAGCCTACAGCGTATTGTGTACGGTGCAAGAGCTTGTCCTGGCGCTCGATCATGCTTGATAGTAATGGCGCGATCGACGATAGTAAGGAGGCCACATCCCCACGAGAGAGGACGCAACTTTTCTTTCTTTTCGTTGTACCACTTTCCCATGCAGTCTCTGACACGTAGGTGGGGTCTCGTCATTGCAGGAATATTGTTGTGTGCAAGGTGAGATAGTAGGCTGATGAGGCAATCCTTGCTGTTAGGATCATCGAGAAGATATAGGAGGAGCTTGGGCGTCCATCCATAAATGTCTCTAAGATTATCGCGCTGGAGCTGGGATATGGCTGCCCGTACATTAGCATCTTCAATTTTTACCAATACAACGCTAGGTGGGCTTGGTAAAGCGCTGCTGTTTGAGCTAGGAGCTCGCTTCAGCAGCTTATGAGCAAGCTTTTCTTGTACTTTGGAATCAGTTATATCCGCAGGCTCATCCAGGTTTGTAATCTTATCGGATTTATGGGTCTTGTTACCCTTGGTGATGCGTTTGATGTTCCTGATCAGCCGTTCCTTTGTATCAAGGTTTGGCCGCCGGTCATCATCAGCAGGAGGGGCCGGCATGCTGGCGCAGGTGATTGATGATGGCATGCTGAGGCGTTGCAGCTGAGCTTCAAGCTTCTTCCTCGGTCTTTGTTTGGACATTTGAATTGCTAGTGATGGGAAGGCTAGGAAGGCGAGGATAGCGTTGTGCAGGGTAGCGTCATCAGCAACGCCTGCATCCCACCTGCTCAGAGCACTAGCAAGCGGTTTGATGATATTGTTGTGTGCAGAGGTTTGATAGATTCGTTGTAATTCAACAGGTAATGATTCCCACGTGGGGCGTGTTGCAATGCATGGAAACATGTCAAGGATAGTAGTGCCTGTCTGTAGGTCAGGGCCAGATCGAGAGTCAGTGTCAGGCATGTGTTGTGATGCATGTGAAGAGTCAGGTGAGGCAGGTGTAAGTGATAGTGAAGGTGAAGCAGCATGTGATGCTGGAGGTGCATGTTTATTTTCATTTATAGCAGGTGAGGCAGGTGGTTGGGATAGCAGAGGAGAGAGAGAGAGAGAGAGATGGGTAGAGTGTGTATCGGCTTCGGGCTCCTGCAATTCGGCTTCTTCTTGAGTTGTTGCCTGATAGAGATGAAGAGAGAGGAATAGATGGTGTAACATGATTAGAGGGTGAGGGAGGCAGAGGTTGAGTGGGTGCCCATGCATTGGGGTCGTCATATAAGGGATTATTATGAACCCAAGGTGCAGGGCGAGGAGAAGGTACAAGAATGGGAGAAGAGAGAGGTGAAATAATAGGAGAAGGAGGGGGAATTAGATGGAGTGATAGAGAGATGAAGAGGGTTGCTAGATGTGCTGTGAGTGGAGTGTGTGCTAAGGAAGAGAGAGAAGAGATAGCGGCAGCTGTAGAGGTGTGTGCAGGGCTAGAGAGGGAGGTGTTATTCGCCAGTGCTGCTTTTTTTTTCAATGCCCTTGTGAGCCGGTGTTTCATATTTTTTCCTCGATCAGACGTAATTGTTAATATGTGAAGCGACATGTGCGCAAAGGGATGGGAAAACGTACGTTATTTGCTGCTCGCTGCCGTGGGGATCACTTTAATACGCTTTTTCTCTCTTCTTCTTTTTCTTCTTTTTTCTTCTTTCTTTTTTTCATCTTCTTTTTTCTTCTTTTTTTCTTTTTCTTTTTCTTTTTTCTTTTTTTTCCCTTTTTTCTTTTTTCTTTTTCTTCTCAAGTTCTTCTATTACTTGCATTTTTCGGGAGGAGATTTTGAAGTCCTTTGAGAACGGAACAAATTTAAGTTTTGTGGCGCGCCAGTATCGGCATTGTATTTCTCTGTAATTTTAATACATCAATCAATTCCTGCGTGACTTGTAGATAAAATTTAAAATTTCAACTTATTAACTAGTACTCTCGTAATATTATTAAATTACTTTATATCATGAAATCAATATATTCATATTGATAATAGTGACACGATTTCTGTAAAAAAATATTATCAATAATATTAATGTGAGTATAAATGAAGTTTTGTCCCGGCACTGGCGGCAATTTTTTTATTTCCGTCAACAATTGACAAACTACTACAAAATACAGATTTCATCGAAAATTAAAAAAATCGTATACAATTAAAAAAGTTGTGTGCTTGCTTGACTTGAATGTCGACAGTAATAAAAAGCTGGTGCCACCAGTACCAGAAAAGATACTCTAAATGACTGTATTAATAACTTATAATACTACTAACCGTAACGAATATTGCTAACGTGACGTACCAAGTAGCCTGGCAATACGATCATAGTTGAGGAGGAAGGGTCTAATTAATTGTGCAATGCTCAGTGACATGTCAAGTCTATGTCAGTAATTATTCAATATCTCTGATTGAAGTAAAGTAAAGTACGAACCCTCTCGTCTAATGCGGAGTCCCTTCTACGTTAGGTATTCCTCATTCTACAAGTCGTTAGACAGTTGTTATATTATTAAATATTGAGTCACGGTAACACTATAGAGACTTTTAATAAGAGTTCGTTGTGTATTTATCCCTTGCAAACTCACATAGCTCAGTTAAATGTATTATACTTTTGTCCTGATCGGTCCTCAACACTCAGTCGGGCTCATATTAATTATACAATCGGAACAGGGGGGCATAAGCTTTCGAAAGGGACAGCAGACCGCACGGTCCTCGTTCGTTTACGCACTTTTAATAATAAGAGAAGACTTGACACTAGTACCAATCAATCAAAAGGAATAAGTGGGAAGCCTAGGAGGAAAATGGAAGTGGTATCAAGAGATACACGTCTCAAAAAGACCTTATATTCCCTCTTGAATATCTGCTAGTACTACATATTGATTTTTAATAATAAAGTAGAGTGTAAGCGCGTGTATTCAACTACGAGCAGCTCATTCTACTCATCATCGTCCTGAAACACACACACCAGAGAGAGAGAGAGAGAGAGAGAGAGAGAGAGAGAACACACACACACACACAAGCCTGTGCTCAGCTTTTCGAACGAAGAAAGATATGCGCTGTGTCAAAGAAAGAAAAGAGAAGGAAAAAAAAAAAAAAAAAAAAGAAAAGAAAAAAGAAGAGAAGAGAAGAGAAGAGAAAAGAGGAGAAAAGAAGAATAGAGGAGAAAAAAAAAAAAAAAAAAAAAAAAAAAAAAAAAAAAAAAAAAAAAAAAGAGTAGGGATTCGCTTGCCTTAACTTGCGTGCCCATCTTCTGCGCGACAAACTTGGCGGCTCTATAGTGCAGAAAACAAACACACAGATAAATATTAGATCTATCAGTGCTGCACATCCGGAGGAATAGACATCCATTCACATATAGATGGATAGATGGATGGATGGATGGATGGAATGGGTGGATGGAATGGATGGGATGGGTGGATAGGTAGATAGATAGATAGATAGATAGATAGATAGATAGACAGATAGATAGATAGATAGACAGATAGATAGATAGATAGATAGGTAGGTAGGTAGGTAGGTAGGTAGGTAGGTAGATAGATAGATAGATGAGATATCGACTAATGTCAGAAAAAAGGAGCTTCTGATTTCGTCAACCAAGGAAGTCTGTGGGTAAAGTATTAACCCGATGCCCAGCTAAGCCGTGATGTTTGCACGGAAGGGACTGATACAGGCGATACCAAAGCTCCCTAGTACCAGGCGGGGCCAGGGCTCGTTCCATAAGCGCCCCTTGCAGAACGAGCTCCCACCTCCATTACAGAGGACCCAGTAAGCAGATGGAGTTTCGAGACTGTCGACAGTCTAGTATAAACCGACAGAGCACTGTGGGTTTTATTCTGGGCTCAACAAGCGAGAAAGGGCACCCTGAGGGAACAGAATTGTGCTGCCCGTCGCTATTTCGGCATGTAATTTATAGGCGTATGGCTAGGCACACATAAGGCACCCCACCACGGGCCCCGCACACCCACACCATCCCCTAATTCTCTGTCTGTCGACAGATGGCACCCATTTCAAAAAACCAAGCCCAAGGGAGGGTCAGTGACACCTCAAGTGGCCTTGGTTCACTCCGTGGAGTAAGTGATGAGATCAACTGATGAGATATCGACTAATGTCAGAAAAAAGGAGCTTCTGATTTCGTCAACCAAGGAAGTCTGTGGGTAAAGTATGAACCCGATCCCCAGCTAAGCCGTGATGTTTGCACGGAGGGGACTGATACAGGCGATACCAAAGCTCCCTAGTACCAGGCGGGGCCAGGGCTCGTTCCATAAGCGCCCCTTGCAGAACGAGCTCCCACCTCCATTACAGAGGACCCAGTAAGCAGATGGAGTTTCGAGATAGATAGATAGATAAAAAGAGGGTAGATAGATAGATCGATCGATCGATGGATAGATAGGTAGAGGGATCTACCGTGAGCACTTTCGCGCCTGCTTGTTGAACCACTCCTCCGAACTCTCTCCGTACGGCATCAACTCACCTGCGCAACCACAACCACAACAACAACGACCACAACAACGACGACAACGACAACCATTAAAGGACTTCTCCGAACTCTCTCCGTACGGCATCAACTCACCTGTACAACGACAACGACAACGACAACGACAACAACAACGACAACGACAACAACAACAACAACAACAACAACAACAACGACAGCAACACCACCACACCACCACCAATAACAACAACAGCAACAATAACAATAACAACAACAATGAAAATACTGCCCCGCGCTCTGCCGGTCCGGCCATGAGCCCCCTGCCCGGCCCGACCATAGCCCTCAGCGTCCATCATGGAGCATTCATCATCAGCATGAATCATGAGGCATGCATCATCAGCATCCATCATGAGGCATACATCGTCAGCATGAATCATGAGGCATGCACCATCAGCATGAATCATGAGGCATTCATCATCAGCATGAATCATGAGGCATGCATCATCAGCATGAACTATAAGGAAGGCATGCATACATCAGCGTCCATCATGAAGCATGCACCATCAGCATGAATAATGGAGCATGCATCATCAAAGCATGAATCATGAGGCATGCATCATCAGCATGAATCATGAGGCATGCATCATCAGCATCCATCATGAAGCATGCATCATCAGCATGAATCATAAGGCATTCATCATCAGTATGAACCATGAGGCATTCATCATCAGCATGAATCATGAAGCATGCATCATCAGCGTCCATCATGAAGCATGCATCATCAGCATGAGTAATGGAGAATTCATCATCAGCATGAATCATGTGCATCATCAGCATGAGTAATGGAGAATTCATCATCAGCATGAATCATGTGCATCATCAGCATGAATAATGGAGCATGCATCATCAGCATGAATCATGAGGCATGCATCATCAGCGTGCATCATCAGCGTCCATCACGCTGACGATGTATGCTCCATGATGGATGCTGATGATGATGCTTCATGATTCATGCTGATGATGAATGCCTTCCTTATGGTTCATGCTGATGATGCATGCCTCATCTATCATGAGGCATGCATCATCAGCATGAATTATGCAGCATGCATCATCAGCGTCCATCCATCGTCAACATGAATCATGCAGCATTCACCATCAGCATATTGGCTTCAGTCAGCCCCTGCGGGACCACCTCAAGCTGCTCACTGAGAACGATGAGGATCCGCCGTCCACGCCAAAGCAGCAGG
>WBZZ01005563.1:60000-67500 GCA_019918135.1 Paulinella micropora
AACCCAGTCACTCAAAAACATACATGCCAACGCAAACACCAACACACACAACTACCCACTAGAACGCAAACAGAGAACCAAAAACAAAACCAACGAGACCCAACATGTAAGCTTAGCATCTCAGGCATACCATACCAACCCAAAGAAAACACACTAAACATAGTGAAAGCCATGATGGATGCAAAAAACATTCCATACCAAGAGGGAGATATCACGAAATGCTTCAGAGTAAAGAGCACAAAACCCATGCGAGAGGAACCCAAACAACCACCAGCTATCATAGTGCGCTTTAGCTCAAACAACCTCAAAACACACTTCAAAAAGCACGACCCACTCCAGCCCCTCACCCACGACACAGTAAACTGGAAAGACACACATCTTGCAAACAAAACATTCAAAATATTTATCAATGAAAGCCTCCCACCAAACACACTCATGCTTCTGAAACAGGCGATCAAGCTCAAGAAGGAACTGGTTGAGGCTACTGGCACAACCATCTACGTGTGGACAAGAGACGGGGAAGTTTTCTTCAAGGACCAGACAAGGGAGCACAGGTTGATAATCAAAACAGAAGAAATCATAAGCATAATCAAAGACATCTACATGCTCAGCAAACCAAACACACAGCACAGCAAAATCCCCACAATCACCTAAATGAGCTCTCAAAATAAACCCCCAAATCATCTCGTCCACCCTAACCTCCTCCCACAATCCTTCAAACCATACCTGTCTCTCACCTCTAAAAATAACAAAAATAAAACATATAATAAGAACATAAAAAACAACAACAATAATAACAATAATAATAAAAACAACAATAACGTACACAACAATACACTCACAATATATCACACCAACATCCACTCCCTCAAAGCACATTATCAAAACCTAATCACACACCTACAACTCCTACCATTCCAACCAGACATCATCATACTCACAGATAACTACATCAACCAATCAATAAGTAACAACGCATTCCCTATCCCTACATACATAGCTAAACATCACATCGACATCTCAATATATTATAAAAGCAACACGCACATCATAATAGACTACAAACACCATATCTGACTCATGCAAAACACCACTAACTCTAAGAATATATAATAATAAACTTAAAAATAAACCAATACACACAATAATAGGTATGTACAGACGCACACTCATAGACAAACAATTCACACACGCATTACAAAATAATATAAACAGCATACTACACAAAACACCCACAAGCACAATAACACTGGTAGGCGACATTAACTACAACCTACTTGACAACATACATAAACCACACACAGATTTTCAAAACCTAATGATACACAACAACCTCTACACTACAATAACAAAAGCAACGAGACACGACATGGTTCACATAACATCCCACACACTCATAGACATGATAATCACCAACATTAATGCTAACATAGAATCAAACATCATAAGCCCATGCGTATCAGACCATCATCCCATATACGCAATAATACACACCCGCACAAAAAAACCAGACACAAACACACCCACACTCACCAAAAGCATATATGAGAAAAACAAAGATACAATCCTAGCAAACCTCAAAACACAGTTAGAATACATCACACAAGACAACACAGAAAACAGTGACACAAACCAAAAATTTAGATACATACAAACAACAATAATAAAAGTTATAGAACACTTCGAACGAAAGCCTAAACCAAGTAATAGAAGAAAGAGCTGGTGCAACCCCATAATAAAGAGGCAAATAAGAAAAAAGCACTTACTATATAAAAAATGGAGAGATAACTCGACAGCAGAAAACAAACAAACATACAGACTACAGAAGTACAAAGTCGACAAAATAATACACAAAGCCAAAAAAGACGAAATAATGAAGACGCTAGAAGAAAATAAAAACAACCCAAAGAAACAACACAGAAAACTCAGAGAGTTAGTACCTAACAACAAACTACCGAGAGTGTCACCAACCACAATACAATACAACAACAAAACATACACAAACCCAATAGAAATAGCAAACGCACTCAACGATCATTACATAACAATAGGCAAAAAAACAAGCAACAGCATACCAACAATCGAACATAAACAACAACAAGAAGAGAAAGCGGAAGAAAACAAACAAACATACCCAAGCTTCAAACCGCATAACACAACAGAAGACATTGTGAACAAAACACTTAAAAACATAAACAGAGATAAAGCAGAGGACATATATAAAATAAAACCAACACTTATAAAAGACATGCATGCCTCCCTCACACCTATACTCACCAACCTTTTCAACAAAGCCATAAACGAAAATAAATACCCAGATGCACTCAAAACAACAAAAGTAATTGAACTATACAAAGCAAGTGACACAAGCATGCCAGCCAACTACAGACCGATATCACTACTACCCATAATAGCTAAAGTGTTTGACACGATAATAAATAAACAAATAATGGATCACCTAACAAAACATAACATAATATCACACACACAATACGCATTCCGACCTAACTCAAACACAACCATGACAATCCAAACAATAATAAACCAAATACAAAAACATAAAGACAAAGAAGAATTAGTGCTAGCATTATATGTGGACCTCTCAAAAGCGTACAACACAGTAGAGCATTCAAAGCTACTGGACAAACTTCGGCGAAATTTTAATTTCAACGAAGAAACAGTCTAATTCTTTGCATCATACTTCTCGAACCGCACCCAAGAGGTCCACGCACAATATGGTAAATCTTACAAACGCATCATCACACACGGCATACCACAAGGAAGCACATTATCAACGACCTTTTTCCTACTCTATATCAATGACATAATCAATATCATACAACAAGGATGTATATAGGTGGGTGATGTCAAGTAGTTTCAGTTGGTTTAGTATTGGTTTGGTGTGCGCGCGGTAATGTGTTTTTGCAATTATTCTAATTAATTTTTTTATGTATTTTTATGAGCGGTTGTATGTATTTCTTTTTGTTGTCATGCGTCCCCCAGATGGAGATGTTTTGTATGAGGTGTGGGTATATGTGTGTGTAGTATAATTGTTTCATTGTTTTTATATTTAGATATCTTTTAGCATAAAGCAATGAGTTGATTGTGGGTTGCAGTTTACGGATTATGTTATTGATGTGTTGATCATATTTAAGGTTGTGTTGTTGTGTTATTCCCAGGAGTTTTGCATGTTTGCATTGCTCGAGGGTGTGGTTGTTTATTGTTATTGTGATATCTTGTTTTGTTTTATGAAAAATTGTGTATGTTGTTTTTGTTGGGTTCGGTACTATGTTATTAGAGTGGAAGTAATTTATTAATTTTGTTACTTCTATTTGTGTTTTTTGTTGTAGGTCTGTGGGAGTTTTGGATGTTATTATGAGTGTTGTGTCGTCTGCATATGTATATACTGTCTCCGTGTATGCATAGAAAATCACCCATTCATTTACCCTAAAAAACACCTCAACAGACCAGTCCACAATAACACCTTTACCCCAATCAATATCATACATTCATACAAAACGCGATACTCAACTAAAAGCAGCATCTTTGTCAATCACAAAGACCCATATCTCACCAAGATCTTCGCTGATCAATGGAAATCAATCCCAAAAAATATAACAGATGAAACAAAAATAAAACTATTCAAAACAGCACTAATGACATACCTACTCAAACATCAACAAACATCATAATATCTATAAATATAAACCACTCGCAAAAAAAAAAAAAAAAAAAAAAAAAACGATGGAACAAAAAGTTTGCTCCCCTGTCTGCTACTTGAAGGAGAACTCCCCTGATCAGCCAACGTATAGGTCAACCACGCACAGCCCCAACTTCCTCCTCTCTCTTTCACTTTTCCTCACGAAAAAGAAAAGAGAGGGGGGGCCGCCAGACATAAACTACTACACTTTTACAATAACATATATATTCATATCATATTATAATATTATCACTACTGAATATATCTAAACATAAATATTAATATTAATAATATTAATACTAGATATATATAATATCGAGCCGCTAAATACAAATTTAATATTTTCCTTTAATACAATCAACTGAATAACTAGGTTTCCACCTTAGATAAAGGTATAACTTACTAGCTATACTTTTCACGTGGACGTTCCCTGAGCCCGATTGTAAAATTGTTCTCTCAATAAAAGCGAAGAAGAAGAAGAGAGAGAGAGGAGAGAGAGAGAGAGAGAGAGGAGAGAGAGAGAGAGGAGAGAGAGAGAGAGGAGAGAGAGAGAGAGAGCGAGAGAGAGAGAGAGAGCGAGAGAGAGAGCGAGAGAGAGTGAGAAATCGCGAGAGATCGCGAGATCGAGAGATCGAGAGAGAGAGAGAGAGAGAGAGTGAGAGAGTGAGAGAGATGAGAGAGATGAGAGACAGAGTGAGATACTAGGAGTAAGAATTACGACAACAAGGAAAATAACACAAAGGCAGGGAAAAGTACTGCATCAGAGAAAAGAGAGAGAGGGAAAAAAAAAAGAGAACAAAAGATCAAGACATATTGCGACGAAGTAGGCTTGTAGTTGCATATTGCGCAGATAGTCTGCAGATAAGCTCCATGTAATTGCTAAACAATGCAAAAATTGGGAGTAGTCATATGTGGAGAAGAGGAGAGTGAGAAAGTCAGAGATTTTGTTGAACCTTCACATTGAAATGAAATTCGATAGGCAGGACTGAGCACATTGCATACACTTTGGCCGGAATTTTGTTGTCAGGTGCAGTTCGTTCGTTGGTTGTGTCTGATGCAGTTCGTTGGGCCGTTGTTGCACATTGCATTTTCCTTCTTTTTTCGGTTTATCATGTCCGGTGATAAAGTAATAATGATGACAAGTGGTGGCTATAGACAGAGGAGCAGAACTCGAGGGTTCTCGTGTTCATTGTCGTTGTGCTTGGAATCGTGTATCTCTGGATGAATGTCTGCACTTGTGAAAATGATGCTGGACTTCCTGTATGCATATTTATTTGCGGCTTATTTTCTCGGTAATCGTGTGCTCTGGGAATGAGTTTGTGACGACAAGAAGCAAGAGCAGTGTGAGATCTGGTGGTGATAGATGCGTAGTTTGGTTGGAACAAAAGGTACATGCAGAAGTAATGTACAGGCATCTGAACAAGATATCATACAAAAAGAAATCACACACTCGCACACATACGCACGTTGATAGAAAAGAATATTGGGTTCCTGACTGACAGAGACTCAAGAGCTTTTCTTCTCGTGCAATCAAGAGTCCTACTTTCTATACACGCACACATACATACATATGTACACATACATACATACATACATACGTACATACATACATACATACATACATACATACATACATACATACATACATACATACATGCATGCATGCATGCATGCACACATACACACAAACATACAAACATACATACATACATACATACATGCATATACATACATTCTTTCATATACATACATACATACATACATACATACATACATACATACATACATACATACATATATACATACATACATACATACATACATACATACATACATACATACATACATACATACATACATACGTATATGCATAATGCACATACATACAAACATATGTACATACATACACACATACATACATACATACATACATACATACATACATACATACATACATACATACATACATACATACATATACATGTATGTATGGTATGTATGGTATGTATGCATGTATGCATGTATGTGTATGTATGTATGTCATACATACATACATACATACATACATACATACACCACATACACCACATACAATTCATACAATTCATACAATAACATGCAATACACATAATACATATACAATACATACAACAATACATACAATACATACAATACATACAGTACATACAATACATACAGTACATACAATACATACAATACATACAATACATACAATACATACAATACATACATACATACATACATACTTACATACATACATACATACATACCTACCTAACCTACCTAACCTACCTAATCTGCCTAACCTACCTAACCTACCTAACCTACCTAACCTACCTAACCTACCTAACCCACCTAACCTACCTAACCTACCTAACCTACCTATACATACAATACATACAATACATACAATACATACAGTACATACAATACATACATTACATACATAACATACATACAATACATACATACATACAACATACATACATACATACATATATACATACATACATACATACACACATATACACACATACATACATACATACATACCTAACCTACCTAACCTACCTAACCTACCTAACCTACCTAACCTACCTAACCTAACCCACCTAACCTACCTACCTACCTACCTACCTACCTACCTACCTACCTACGTGGCTACCTACCTGCCTAGCTACCTGCCTGCCCCCCTTTCTACCTGCCTGAAAACGTTGTGTCTGCCTGCAGCGGGTTGGTGTGGGGAACACAGCGCGGAGAGCAAGGCCAAGGCTCTCTCTCTCTCTCTCTCTCTCTCTCTCTCTCTCTCTCTCTCTCTCTCTCTCTCTCTCTCTCTCTCTCTCTCTCTCTCTCTCTCTCTCTCTCTCTCTCTCTCTCTCTCTCTCTCTCCCTCTCCCTCTCTCCCTCTCTCCATCCATTTATTCATCCATCCATCCTTCCTTTCATGCATTAATGTATCCATTCATCTTTCCATCCGTCAAATCATTCAGTTCATCCATCCATTCATCGTTCCATCAATCCTTAGTTCAATCAAATCATCACTTCATCCATCCATCCCATCCATCCCATCCATCCATCCCATCCATCCATCCATCCATCCATCTATCCATCCATCCATCCATCTATCCATCCATCCATCCATCCATATCCATCCATCCATTCATCCATCCATCTCATCCATCCATCCACAACAGCCTGGTGTTGCCTGTTGTATTGTGTGTGTAGGCGATGTTCAATAACATTCTCAAGACGGTGAACGACGCAGTGGCGTCCCCAGACGCAGCCAACATGCTCAGCTCTCCCGGTCGGTCCCCACTCAATATACCACAAACTGCGGAGGAAAATGGAGGAGAACATCCATGCAATTTCCGGATAAAGTGGCACCTGCGTTGAATTCGGCGCCTATGAGAGATGTGACATGCTACGACACGCTGAGATAGTGTAGACCTAGAGGCAAGGCCATACTGGTTTGATGGGATTGTGCTCCCCTCGCAGTAACGGTTGTGCTCCAGCCGCAGTTCACTGCTGTGCTTCGCTCGTTAGCATGCTCCTGACAGCCTTTGAACAGCCGCAGTTCACGGCTGTGCTTCGCTCGTTAGCGTGCTCCTGACAGCCTTTGAACAGCGTGCCTGTACCTCAAGCCTGATTCAGAATATGAGATGGAATCAATGATGAATTCAAGCAGTTGCATGTGTCATCAGTAATGTGGCACATGTCGCGCGGGGGGGGGGGGGGGGGCGCGGTGATGCTGGTAACCGAACATAAGGTGTGTCTAAGTG
>WBZZ01005563.1:97500-100000 GCA_019918135.1 Paulinella micropora
ATCTATAGCCCTGGCCCCGCCTGGTACTAGGGAGCTTTGGTATTGCCTGTATCAGTCCCTTCCGTGCAAACATCACGGCTTAGCTGGGCATCGGGTCAATACTTTACCCACAGACTTCCTGGTTGACGAAATCAGAAGCTCCTTTTTTCTGACATTAGTCGATATTTCATCAGTTGATCTTATCACTTACTCTACGGAATGAACACTTGAGGTGTCACTGACCCTCTCTTGGGCTTGATTTTTTTTTGAAATGGGTGCCATCTGTCGACAGACAGAGAATTAGGGGATGGTGTGGGTGTGCTGGGCCCGTGGTGGGGTGCCTTATGTGTGCCTAGCCATACGCCTATAAGTCACATGCCGAAATAGCGACGGGAAGCACAATCCTGTTCCCTCAGGGTGCCCTTTCTCGCTTGTTGAGCCCGGAATAAAACCCACAGTGCTCTGTCGGTTTATACTAGACTGTCGAACAATCTCGAAACTCCATCTGCTTACTGGGCCCTCTGTAATGGAGGTGGGAGCTCGTTCTGCAAGGGGCGCTTTATGGAACGAGCCCTGGCCCCGCCTGGTACTAGGGAGCTTTGGTATTGCCTGTATCAGTCCCTTCCGTGCAAACATCACGGCTTAGCTGGGCATCGGGTTAATACTTTACCCACAGACTTCCTGGTTGACGAAATCAGAAGCTCCTTTTTTCTGACATTAGTCGATATTTCATTCATCTATCTGTCTGTCTGTCTGTCTGTCTGTCTATCTATCTATCTATCTATCTATCTATCTATCTATCTATCTATCCATCCATCTATATCTATCTCTATCTGTCTATCTGTCTATCTACTCATGCCAAGTCCAACAGTCGTTGTCACCCACCTACCTACCTAACTACCCATCATAGCTATATCGATATCTACTTTCCATATCTACATATACATGCATTTATCGGTCACCTCCACAAAAATGTAGCCAGGTTACCTATAAAACACATATGCGGCGCGCCAAATCTGCCGTGTTTTGCGAGCTGGCCGGCCCGGCTCGCCCGCAAAGCACGTCAAATTTGTGGCTAGCCGCATAATACACTATGATGTGTTTGCAGCCGGTCAGCTGGCACCTCCCCCTGCGATCTCCTTCTCCTCTTCCTCCTCCTCTTCCTCTTCTTTCTCCTCCTCTTCGTCCTCTTCCTCTGCCAATCGCTCACAGCGCGATAGCTCACAGGTGATAACCATGACAGTGAGAGAGAAGGACAAAACACTCATAACCACGATCATACCATTCCAGTGAGAGAGAAGGACAAAACACTCATAACCACAATCATGCCATTACAGTGAGAGAGAATGACAAACAGTGATAACCACAATCATACCATGACAGTGAGAGAGAAGGACAAAACACTCATAACCACAATCATACCATGACAGTGAGAGAGAATGGCAAAACACTCATAACCACAATCATACCATGACAGTGAGAGAGAGAATGACAAACAGTGATAACCACAATGATACCATGACAGTGAGAGAGAAGGACAAAACACCCATAACCACAATGATACCATCACAATGAGAGAGAATGACAAACAGTGATAACCATAAAGATACCATTACAGTGAGAGAGAATGACAAAACACTCATATCCATAACAATCTATCGTGTTATTGTTATTATCATACTATTACTATTACTATTATTATTATTATTATTATTATTATTATTATTATTATTATTATTATTATTATTATTAATGGAGGCACATGTCCAGGATCTGGATCTGATGCTATAGTCTGAGGAAGCCTATTATTATTATTATTGTTATTATTATGATTGTCATCATCACCATCATCATCATCTTCATCATCATCATTATTATTATTATTATTATTATTATTATTATTATTATTATTATTATTATATTATTATTATTATTATTATTAATGGACACCGTGATAGCCCAGTGGTCAAGTTCTACCATCTGGGCCCTGTCGCCAGTTCGATTCCCGTCGGTGCCACCAGTATTTTCATTGAACATACCGGTCCGTCTGGAAGTTTTGGAACTGCCCGTGCGGGGGTGTCATTAGAGCCTATCGTCAATTCTTCGTACTCCCCTCACGGGTGAGACGATGGAGGCGCATGTGCAGATTTGCATCAGCCATTGACAGAGAAACACTATTATTATTAATATTATTATTATTATTATTATTGTCTGGAAGTGTTGGAACTGCCCTTGCGGGGGTGTCATTAGAGCTTATCGTCAATTCTTCGTACTCCCCTCACGGGTGAGACGATGGAGGCGCATGTGCAGAAATGCATCAGCCATTGACAGAGAAGCACTATTATTATTATTATTATTATTATTATTATTATTATTATTACTATCATTATCATTATCATTATCATTATCATTATCAATATCATTATCATTATCATGATCATCATCATCATCATTATTATTATTATTATTATTATTATTATTATTATTATTATTATTATTATTATTATTATTATTATTATTA
>WBZZ01005563.1:135000-140000 GCA_019918135.1 Paulinella micropora
TTCTTTTTTTTCTCTTTTCTTTCTTGCTCTCATTTCTTTCTTTCTTTTCTGCCTTTTTGCTTTCTTTCTTTCTTTCTTTTCTGGAAGTTTTTTCTTTTTTTTCGAATTCTTTTCTTTCTGTTTTTTTTCTGTCTTCTTTCTTTTTTATCTTTCTTTTTTTCTTTTTGTTTTCTTTGCTTATTTCTTACTTAAACCCTTTCTCGTATTTTCTTTTGTCTGCGTGCTTTTTCTATCTTTTTATTCTAATCGTTTTCTCTCTTTTGTTTCTTTTTTTCTTTTTTATTCTTTCTTTTCTCTTACTTCTTTTCTTCAAGCCTCTATCTCTCTCTCTCTCTCTCTCTCTCTCTCTCTCTGTCTCTCTCTCTCTCTCTCTCTCTCTCTCTCTCTCTCTCTCTCTCTCTCTCTCTCTCTCTCTCTCTCTCTCTCTCTCTCTCTCTCTCTCTCTCTCTCTCTCTCTCTCTCTCTCTCTCTCTCTCTCTCTCTCTCTCTCTCTCTCTCTCTCTCTCTCTCTCTCTCTCTCTCTCTCTCTTCTCTCTCTCTCTCTCTCTCTCTCTCTCTCTCTCTCTCTCTCTCTCTCTCTCTCTCTCTCTCTCTCTCTCTCTCTCTCTCTCTCTCTCTCTCTCTCTCTCTCTCTCTCTCTCTCTCTCTCTCTCTCTCTCTCTCTCTCTCTCTCTCTCTCTCTCTCTCTCTCTCTCTCTCTCTCTCTCTCTCTCTCTCTCTCTCTCTTTTCCCCGGAAACTTAGAATTTCAATCTTTAGTGTGTGTGTGTGTGTGTTTTTTTTTTATTTTTTATTTTTTTTATTTATTTATTTATTTGTTTATTTATTTTTTTAATGCCCTGCGAGCCGGTGTTTCATATTTTTTGCTCGATCAGATGTAATTGTTAATATGTGAAGCGACATGTGCGCAAAGGGATGGGAAAACGTACGTTATTTGCTGCTCGCTGCCGTGGGGATAACTTTAATACGCTTCTTCTCTCTTCTTTTTCTTCCTTTTTCTTCTTTCTTTTTTTCTTTTTCTTTTTTTCTTTTTTCTTTCTTTCTTTCTTTTTTTTTTCTTTCTTTTTCTTCTCAAGTTCTTCTATTACTTGCACTTTTCGGGAGGAGATTTTGAAGGCCTTTGAGAACGGAACAAATTTAAGTTTTGTGGCGCGCGAGTATCGGCATTGTATTCCTCTGTAATTTTAATACATCAATCAATTCCGCATGACGTACATAAAATTTAAAACTTCAACTTATTAACTAGTACTCTCGTAATATTATTAAATTACTTTTTCCATATCATGAAATCAATATATTCATATTAATAATAGTGACACGATTTCAAAAATATTATCAATAATATTAATGTGAGTATAAAATTGAAGTTTTCAAGTGTCCCGGCACTGGCGGCAATTTTTTCATTTCCGTCAACAATTGACAAACTATTAATACTACAACATACAGATTTCATCGAAAATTAAAAAAATTATATAACATTAAAAAAGTTGTGCTTGCTTGACTTGAATGTCGACAGTAATAAGTCAAGTTTAGGTGACAGTACTGAGTTGATAAGTCAGAGCCGCCTGGTCAGTGCAATACTGATTTATATAGATTAAGGCAACATCAGTGATTTCAACTCCTGTCAATGATTCGCAACCGTGACTGAGGCCGGAGGAGTCACAGCTAGCTCAACTGATTTGATGCCGATCGCATGTATGAAAATATTATTAATATTAATAATAATATATCAAAATATAATAATAGTTCAAAGTACGATGATTCTGACGATCCACAACAGACTCTCAATGCATCGTAATAATTATTAATAATATCCTTGTGCGGCAAATCCAGATGTGTACTATCAAAATACTTTTGCTAATAATGTTTCAGTGGCATGAATATTACAGAAAGCTGACGCGCTGCTGCGGGGAGGCTCTAGCTACTGGAACAGTGTGGCACGCCTCCTCCAGCAGCACACTGTCACGGTGGCACTGCACTCGGCCACAGCCTGCGGTGGCAACGGGGCCGACGCCCCTGCCCGCCGCAGCGCTCCGCAACGCGCCTCTGCAGCCCGCACTGCCTGCGCGCGCCGGTCTCACAGTCATTTACACGAACGCCCACACACCCTTGCACGTTCTGACCCCCCCCCCCCCCCCCCCCCCCCCCCCCCCCCCCCCCCCCCCCCCCCCTTTCTTCCGCCCCAACACCAAGGCCACCACCGCAACAAGAGGCTGGCGCACGCGCGCCGCCCGCCAAGGCCGCAGCCCGCAGCACGAGGTCGGTCTCGCGCGCGCTTGCCGTGCCCCGCGAGCGCCAGACCCCGACTCAAGCAACAACACCCCCAATGTTTGACCCTACATTTTACCTTCGACATGTGAGATACGAGAATCCAGAGCAGGTCGTTCGAGAGCTATTTTACTGAGCTTGCAAACGGCAGCTTCGGGATGGTCATGGACCCGCACTTGAGAGGAAGAACGACAAGGTCCGAGCTGGGGATTCCCCGCCAGCTGCTTGAGCTAGCTGCGACTCCTCCTGGCCTCCCTGCTGTCCCTGCGGCCGCGCCCCCGACTCCTGCTGCGGCTGCCGCGCCGTCCTCTGTCACGCTCTCTGTCACGCCCCCGCTCGCGCTCTCTGTCGCCGCCCCGCCCCTCGCGCCGCTCGCGCCTGTCCCTCTCCTCGCCGCCCCTGCCCCCGCCGCGCTCCCTGTCGCGCTCGCCCCGCTCGCCCCGCTCTCCGCGACCCCTCTCGCGCTCCCTATCTCGGTCTCGGTCTCTGTCACGGTCACGGTCGCGCTCGCGCCGGTCGCGGTCGCGGTCCTTGCCGTTGTCCTTGTCCTT
Source organism: Paulinella micropora (assembly GCA_019918135.1). NCBI lineage: Eukaryota > Cercozoa > Imbricatea > Euglyphida > Paulinellidae > Paulinella > Paulinella micropora. Next base: position 137,819 of record WBZZ01005563.1, read on the forward strand.
GTCCTTGTCCTTGTCCTTGTCCTTGTCCCCGCTACCTGCCTGCTCCTTGTCCTTGTCCTTGTCCTTGTCACCAGTAGCCTGCACACAGTTACATGCATACATACATACACATACATGAATTCATGACATTATATATTACATTACATTACATTACATTACATTACATTACATTACAGTAAATTACATTACAGTAGATTACATTACATTACATTACATTACATTATATTACATTACATTACATTACAGTAGATTAATTAGATACATTACATTACATTATATTACATTACATTACATTACATTACATTAGATGACATTACATTAGATGATATTACATTAGATGAGATTACATTAGATGACATTACATTAGATGACATTACATTACATTACATTACATTACATTACGTTACATTACATTACATTACATTACATTACATTCAAATGTTAGACGTATAGATAGATATGTATATTCACCAGAGATACATACATCATAGATAGATAGATAGATAGGTAGATAGATAGATAGATAGATAGATAGATAGATAGATAGATAGATAGATAGATAGATAGATAGATAGATAGATAGATAGATGTTTGTATTCTTGACCGCGTCTAGGATGCCTGCCACGCGGTCTGCCTGCTCCTTCTTCTGTACACACACATGCATACATACATACATACATACATACATACATACATACACACACACAATACATACATTACATTACATTACATTACATTACATTACATTAATTCATACATACATACATACATACATACATACATACATAAATTACATTACATTGCATTACATTACATTACATTCCATTCCATTCCATTCCATACATACATACATACATACATACATACATACACACATACATACATACATACATACATACACACACATGATGATGATGATGGTGATGGTGATGATGATGATGATGGTGATGATGGTGATGATGATGATGATGATGATGATGATGGTGGTGGTGGTGGTGGTGATGATGATGATGATGATGATGAAGATGAAGATGATGATGGTGATGATGATGATGATGATGATGGTGATGATGGTGATGATGATGGTGGTGATGGTGATGGTGATGATGGTGGTGATGATGATGATGATGATGGTGATGGTGATGATGGTGATGATGGTGATGATGATGATGATGATGATGGTGATGACGGTGATGATGATGATGATGGTGGTGATGATGATGATGATGATGATGATGATGATGATGGTGGTGATGGTGATGATGATGATGGTGATGATGATGCATGATGTGATGATGTGATGATGATGATGTCATCCTCCCACACTTTACACATAGGTATACCGGTTTGTTTTAATGATGGAAAAATGTGAGTGATAGGTTGCACCGCACCTCATGGTATGTTATGATATGTTATAATATGCATTGTATGTTATGATCTGTATGGCATGTCTGGCATTTATGGTATGTTATGATATGTTATGATATGCATTGTATGTTATGATCTGTATGGCATGTCTGGCATGCATGGTATGTTATGATGTGTATGGTATGTCTGGCATGTATGGTATGTTATGATATGCTATGATATGTATTGTATGTTATGATGTCTATGGCATGTCTGGCATGTATGATATGTTATGATATGTTATGATATGTATTGTATGTTATGATGTGTATGGCATGTATGGCATGTATGGTATGTTATGATATGTTATTATGTGCATTAATGTTATGATGTGTATGGCATGTATGATATGTTATGATATGTTATGATATGTATTGTATGTTATGATGTCTATGGCATGTCTGGCATGTATGATACGTTATGATATGTTATGATATGTATTGTATGTTATGATGTGTCTGGCATGTATGATACGTTATGATATGTTATGATATGTATTGTATGTTATGATGTGTATGGCATGTCTGGCATGTATGGTATGTTATGATATGTTATGATATGCATTGTATGTTATGATATGTATTGTATGGCATGTCTGGCATGTATGACATATTATGATATGTTATGATATGTATATTATGATGTGTATGGCATCTGGCATGTATGATATGTTATGATATGTTATGATGTATATTGTATGTTATGATGTGTATGGCATCTGGCATGTATGGTATGTTATGATATGTTATGATATGTATTGTATGTTATGATGTGT
>WBZZ01005563.1:177500-192500 GCA_019918135.1 Paulinella micropora
TGTATGCATGCATGTATGTATGTATGTAATGTATTACTAGCAGAATTGCGACCTGAGACCACGTGAATGTAGCTAGTAATACATTACATACGTACATACATACATACATGCATACATACATACACATACATACACATACATACATACATACATACATACATACATAAATATATACATACATACATACATACATACATACATGCATACATACATACATACATACATACATGCATACTGCGTACATGCATACATATATACATATGCATATACATACATACATGCATACATACATACATACACATACATACATAAATGCACACATACACACATACATACATACATACATACAGACAGACAGACAGACAGACACACAGATAGACATACATACATACATGCATGCATGCATGCATACATACATACATACATACGTACGTACGTACGTACGTACGTACATGCATACATCCATACTTGGGTTCTCAAATGAACATTCTCAGTCGATAGGAACGAATGTTATGAGTGATCAAGTTCAACTAATTGTGATCCGGAACGGTATCACACTGACTCTTTCTCGCCGCAAGCACTGTTGCTTGATAAAATCAGTATTACTATACTTGCCACTCATAAGGCTGAGTGGGAAGACGAAGTTCTGAGATAGAATGGAAGACTCAGTTTTTACGTTTGACCGGAACTCAAGGAAAACCTCTCTGACGACTCCAGCTGTGCTCCCCTTCGACTTCCCTCGCTTCCCAAGGCACTGCCACCTAGCCTACTTCACCACAGCCAACTCAACACCGTGACCCCGGAGCATTCGGAGGCTGTACTGGCGACCGTCACTTTCCCTGCCAAAAGCAACTGAGGGGCGAGCAAGACACTTGAGGTCCCGTAACCCCAGTCTTTTCCCAACTATTCAAGTAATTTAGTTGTAGTTGAATCATGTTCTCCCACATCTCTTTGTAGGAGGGGCTAAGTATTTAGTATACTATGATACTACAGTACTAAGTTTTTTTCCGGTGGCACCAACTTCATAAGCTGTTATTGATATTAACTGATTTGAACTTATTATGTTACCTGTCAGCAACCGGCGGAGGGGGGGGGGGGGGGGGGGGGGGGGGGACTGAGCCTCGGACAGGCCGCTACTGTCTGAGACTTCAGTGACAAGCTGGCCCGGACCGTGCCGCAGCCTCGGTCCGGGAACACTGCTCAAAACTTGATTCTTATTAATAGCATATACTCAGTAATACTGATCATATATATAACTTCTATGAGGCTAGCGACCGTGACACTATCGAGTCTACTATCATACTGATATTAATATATGATAAAAAAAAGACGTAAATTTACTCCTCACAACACACAGCCTACGGTCACGTTAAGTGCGTGATAAGATCGTTTTTACCCAAATTCTAGTACATTAAAATTCAGATGTAATTAGCCTCTACAGTACTTCAAGATGAGCGGATTCAAAAAATTATGAGTTTGTATACAACTCTTCAAGTAGGCAGATACAACGAACTCTTAATAGAACACTATGGCTGCTTTGAGTCCTGACTCACTGTGAGCAGGCGAAATACCAGTAAATAGTAGAAAGGTCACTTCGTTTATTTACGTAATTTCGAACTCTTGGCATGCTTGGATGCAACGTACTGTCAAGTGTAGAACGTAGATTGTGAGGTCTCCCGTTCTCAAACGGATAGTGTCGCGAGCTTTAAGTAAACAATCATAAACTGATAGTTGTCGGGTTGTTGGACTTGAAAATTCCCCAAATTGATTTGGGAAGCATCAAGGTGAAAATGACTGGGAACGGAAAAGTATTGCGTTCTTCTGTATATTTCCTTGTCCAAAAATTTACCGTAACGTGTTTCACTGGAAATTGGGGGAAAAGGTAATACGGATGGGGAAAATGGCAATAGCTAAAAAGAACTTTGAACTGATCGTTTGAAATCATTTCTGAACGAAATCGAAAACTAGTTAGTGAAGTCGAAACGTACAGAGGAGAATCTAATGAACCGGTCAAAAAGAGTGTCTTATCAACGGTAAAGGTTTTGGCCGATCGTTAAGGTGCTCAGTCTGATAATCCCCCCCCCCCCCCCCAGGACCTAACGGTTGAGTTGAGTTGCGTACAGAATGAGTGATTAACGAACGAAGTATGTTGTCTCACTAAAAAAAAATGTTCAAAAGGAAAAAGAGAGGTGGGTGAGTCTCTTAAACCATGGGAGAGTAGAAGAAGGATGCGTCTATACTGGCGCGATGCGGATAATGATCAGCCGGGGCGGATATCCATGATTTGCAGCGGGACTGGGACAATTGAGGCGCAGTAGCGAGCGTTGATATCGGGAGGCGATATCGAGCCGTGGAAAATTAGGTGGCCGGGTATCACATAGCCAAGATGAACCAATGAAGCACCAAGTATGCCGTGCCGATATAACCACTGAGGGGTTCGGTGAGAATAATCGTTGACCTGCAGGCATAAGAGGCGATCAAGGACTTACATGGGTACGCCGGTCATGGCGTAATGTTTCTAGGGACGATGACGGTTCAAGTGGGAAAAGTGCTGGGCGGGGGCGGGTGAAGCAATTACGATGGGTAAAACCCACTTGAGAGTGAAAGGGGGTGGCTACTCCTTAAACTTTGATTATATTGTCTAAAACGATGTCAAACTTGGTTTGGTGGAGTGACGCGAGAAGCGTGCGAAGTAGCGACAAGAGGGTATTTGTAGTTCCATTCCATGCGAAGGCCAAAGACTAACCACACTAAGTTGTCTTTAAACTGGATTTGGTGACACTCATCGACTGTTTCCGGTGGAAGGATACGATGTGGGGTAGCGTCGACGGCATCGTCCGGAATGAGCAGGGCAAACGGCTTGCAAAGGGAGAACATGGCCCGCGCGACGTTCACAGGACGGTCAGCCGGCGGTATGACGATAGCCAAATCCCACGGGGCTTGAGCGTTTGTCTTTGTTAGGATCGCGCGGATGATGCGGCATGGGAGAGATTTGAGCTTCGTCTCCAAAGCCGTATTTGTGTTTTCGGTAGTAAGCCACAGAGTAGAGTCTGCTCTGGGCAGTGGCATGGTTGCGAGGAGCGCTATGGTAGCTGCGGCTTCATCGATGGGGGTCGGTGCGCCTAAGCTTGTGCGGGGAACACGGGACAGATCATCCGGGAGGAGGGTTTGTCTATCGGGGAGGTGTCCAATCTTGAGACTCAGCGTCTGTAGATATTTCAAAATCCATCCGATGACCATGGGTTAACGACTTTGCCATGACCACAAGAGTGGCCGAGGATCGGTGACGACAGCGAGCTCATGGTTGCTAGCATTGATGTAGTGGCGGCACTGTTGAATTCCATAAAGGACACCGTAGGCTTCTCGTGTATAGGTCGACCAGAGGGTTTGCGTGTCCGTAAACTTGAGGGAGATATATTGGATGACTGGGGCGTCGCAGTCAGAGCCAGCGTGAAGGGAGCCGCCAATGCCTGTTTGGTTGGCGTCTGTCAAAAGGCAGAGATGGTGCAGGGACTCATATTTGGTTAAGGCAGGGGGTGTGGTAGCCGTGTGGCCGGGCTCCTTCGTACATTGAGAGGAGGCGTAGCTCCATGTGTCGGCGTTGAGGACATTCGTAGCCCAGTTGGAGAGGTATTCGCATACTGCCGGGGTCCAGCGCGGGCATGGGACCGTAACTGGTTTGGCATTCGGTTTGCATCGAGGAGACAGAACAGTGTGTTCGAATTTGCGAATGAGGGCCCAGAGTTGGTCTTGTTGAGGTCTAGTGAGGCTCGGGTTGACTGCCTCTTTAGAAAACCTAGGACATATCAGCATCGCGTTGTGTTCCGATCGCTTGGATGGGGAGTCGGGGCGTGTCTGCGCGGAGTCTTCCCTGGTGAAGTCCATACGCGGAGTGGGCGAGTCGCCGTTGGTCGGGGGTGCCAGAGGGTCGGGCGGCCTCAGTTGAGTAGAGTCTGGAGAGCGCTCCAGACTTAGTTGTCAGGCACCGCTTTGCATATTGTTCAAGCTTTGAGTTGAGTCAGTGCCCCGAGCGAGCGTGTTAGATTGGCGGCGACTTCGAGGGGCGACCGATGGGTGGGCAGGGCGCGCGGCGCCTTGACGACCTTCGGGGACGTCTGACCACGGGGCCGGACGCGCGGGAGGATGCCGAGGCTGGGCGTTTTGGTTCCGGCCCTTGCGCCTATGGCGTCGTCTTTGTCGTCGGCTTTGCCTTGGCTGAGATTCGGGAGCCGTAGTGGCTACAGGAGCAGGCCTGGAGCCAAACACCTGTCGAGGGCGGCCCGAATGTTTATGGTCGAGAAGTCGTCGTCTTGGAGGTACAGCTCGATGATCGGGAGAGGCAGAATGACTTGGCGACGAGGGAGCCAGGCCGCGTGTCGGGCATTCGGCTGGGCCTCCGCATCGGCACCAAACAGGGTGGGGGCCTTTACATTGGCACATCGAATAGGCAAAGATGCCTGTCGGGAGATCGTATAGAAGCTCCTGGTTACCAAAGGTGGGGCATGAGTAACTTTGAACAATTTGCAAAGCTTATATTATCACAACCCAGAGATGTAAGGAGGTCAGCAAAAGTCTTCCATACGCGTCGTTTCTCCTTGAGACGGAGAACTCCGTTGATGGCGGCCGAACTGTTGTATCTGGAAGCGTCCATGGAGAAAGGGATGATCATACCACAGTTGACGATGTAGTTGAGCTCATCGACAATCACTTGGCGTAGACGATGGCCAATTACAGGGTTGATGGCTGATACGCTAAATGCACGCGGGGGTGTTGGTGGTGATAATGTACGGTTGATAGAACCGCACGATGGGCCATTACATTCGCACCAGTGAGCGTGTTCTCCATGGCGGGTCGCCGCTTGGAAAGCAAAGACTCCGTCTGGAAAATTATGTTCGCGGGCGCCATTATCGAAATCAGGTTGAGGTTGCGGGATCGCATTATCTGTCTGGTGGCCTTCATTGACTAAAAAGCTCACCTTCTTCCAGATTCCGCTTTTTGCTCGAGGGATTGTGTTACCGTGGATCGTCGCCGTAGCTGCATTGCTGTGGCCATGAGCGTATGAGGTGATGAAACCTTGATGGTGCCAAAGGTTGATCCTTTTGAGAAGGGCAAAGCGGATGTCTGTGCGAAGGGATGGATTTATATAATGGAGGCGAAAAATGCAGGGGAAAATCGAAAAGGGATGAAATCGAATTCCATGCGGTTCGTTTTCATCGTCCTTTTTCTGCGAACGTCGCGTCATCGAGTGAGGAGGAGAAGTCACAGCTGTAGAGTTCCTCGTCGGCCTCGATGACGAACTGCCAGACGATGAACTGCTCGACGATGACGAAAAGGGGCCGTGTCCACCGCCTTTCGAGTCGTCGTCGTCTTTGTGCTTCTTGATTTCACTCGGCTTGCAGCCAGATGAGGGCTGTAGTTGAATAGGGTGCGCACGAGTTGTTTGTGGCAACGGTGCGGCCGGTGGGTCGGAGCCAGTGGCCGCTGGTAAATGAGCCGGGGCTGGTGGTGGTTGGGCTGAAACCACTGGAGGCTGATTTGGGTCAGCGGTGGCTGAGCTGGGGCCGATGGTGGCGAAGCTGGGGCCTGTGGAGGCGAAGCTGGGGCCTGTTGAGGCTGAGCTGAAACCATCATCGAAGATGAGGTCGAGCTAGATGACGAGCTCGATGAGGAGCTGGATGCGGAGCTGGAACTCGATGAGGAACCAGAATTGCTGTCGGCTTTCGTCGGAGAATCATCGATCTGGGTTGTGTCTGACCATGAGCTGCGTAGCAGTTCGCGTGGCAGGTGTGGCTGGACATCAAAACCTGGGTGGATGAGGTCTATGTGGGGGTGTAGCCGATATGATAGTTGTCTCTGGTTTCTTCAGGGGAAAGTGTCGTACAGTTTCCTCCTGGTACGTTGGTCAACAGAACTTCGTACTCAAGATCCTGGACACTCATCTTTAACTCCGTGTAGAACATGCTGAGGACCATTCCCATGCGCTCTGTCTTGAGATTGGTATGGTCGTCTCCCAAGTAAGCGGTGAAAGAGTGGTTCGCATTCGTCTTCCACTCATGAAAGTGTCGATGTTCGTTTGTTGTCTGGTATCTGCGAATAACCGGGACTCCGTAGGGGTAGCTACGGAGGCGTTTATCGCGAGAATACGGATTGATTATGTCGGTGGAGCAGGGGACAGTACCGCAGGGGTGTTGGACCACGTGGATCTCCTGGCTGAACCGACGTCCGGTTTCGCTGCCAACGACCATGAAGAAGTACTGTGCAAGGTGCTACGGGACATGGTCGTAACGTACCCAATGGAATGTGCATGCAAAGGAGTCTATGACGTCTCTGGTGCGGGATGCTGCATTCCAGTTGGGAGCCTTGTTTAGGTATTCGCGAAGACCGGAGTCGTTCAGTTCGGAGGTTCCCACTTCCCTTTCGATGGTGTTTTCCTGTCCCGTATAATTGCCACCCATAAAAACTGTAGCAAAAATGGTGCATCCCTTTCGTCTGTGTAGTAGGCGGTGGTGCTACAATAGTCGAAAAAGCTGCGCGGTAGGTCCACGATACATTCGTAGGATCGTTCTCGGACCATGCGTTTTTCCGACCATGCGTAGGTCCACGATACATTCGTAATGGTCCATAGGGCGGATCTTGAACCAAATCGGGTCCTTACATGGAAGGCGGTGAAAGTAGTGTTGTAGGGCGAAACTGCGTTCGCGTCTCGGAAGTCGGAAAACGCGACGTATGTATGTTCCTCCTCCATCCACTTGTGGGGAGAAAGACATGTGCTGAGGAGTGGGGTCCTCCATGCTGCACCATGGAAATAAAAGTTGACCTTCGAGAATGGCCGCCAAAGGGGAGCTGTTGGGGTTGGCACCCACAAGTAAGCCGCAATATGAAGATCTATATCCCAAGGGCGTCCAACGGGACAGTAAGTCATTCCTTGTCGGAAGTAACTAATGTCGCCGGTGGGCTCGATATTGGGGCCAACTAGGGAGGAGGCCACGAGTTGGGCGGTGTTTCTTCCATTCTGTGGGCAGAAGTGAAAGATGACAGCTGCGAGATTGTGCTGGTGAAGCCGTGACATCATGGTAGCACCTTATTCGATGTTGAGGATGTCTCGCAGCGCGTATTCCGAAAGTGGGCCTGTCCCGCGACAGGTCATCTTTGACGCTGGTGAACCACCAGCACGAAACAAGCACATCGATTCGGTATTGATAACCTCAACCGGTATGACTTCCTTTGCAACGATGGCGAGGCCATGTGTGTAGTCCTCAAAGGTGAGGGGGTCCATCTCATGTGCTGAGTTGCGTGGGGGCCAATAGTACTGCATCAGTAGAGTGGACGAAACCGATTAAAGTCTGCAAAGGCTTGGTCGAACTCAAAAAGGTGTGGAAAGGACCAACGGGTTGTTCCGTACCAGTGTCGTGGCTCCATGTACAAGTAAGTCTTGCTTTCGCGCGTGCGTGGTTGGCCAGTGACGGAGGTAGCAGCACCTGGGGCGAAGGTCCGGGTAAGGTGTGGGACGTGGGTAATGTAATCCACTGATGCATTAAGCCCAATCCCGGCTGATGTAAATATGGGAGGGTCTCCAACGGCCGAGATGATGTAGGTGTTATTACCAGTTGCCTCCGATTGAGTCATATAGCGTTCCACGCGTGGGATGACGTTTGGCACTATGGTGTTGTCAGGCCGTAGATCTTGGCACATGGTGAGATGCTTGGGGATCCAGTAACCCAAATGTCTACATCTGGGGTGGGTGCCTGGGAACATTGCCATTGCCAATGTCGGGAAATAGGTGGCGTAGATATCTCGAGATATACATAGTTTTGCGTCCGTGCCTGGAGATCCGTACAGTTCAGCTTCCGCATACATTCGCTCACCTGGGCGTTTAGTGAAGCCGGTGAAAAAATTGCAATGCGCAGGTGGCCACGAGGCGACTTTTACGAATCGTTCAGGTTTGGGGGATAATGGAGTCGGTGGTAATGGGGTCGAAGGGTCTCTGCTTGACAGAGTACGCGGTTGTCCCATATCTTGACAATCTTTCCATGTTGGAGATCGGGTGATGAAGTTGCCAAGCGGGCTAAGCGAATACGTAGCCGCCGGAGGTCTCGCCACCGGTGGCTGAAACGCAGGGGGCGAGGACGACACCGGCGAGCCTCCCGACAAGGATGATGAGCTGCTGGACGATGACGATGAACTACTAGACGCGATTTGTAGTGCCTGTTCAGCTTCTTTGCTTAGTCCTTGGATCCGATGGGTAGCTCGTTGTGTAGAGCGGGGTGGCGTCCCGATCTTGGATGGTGAGGATGACGGGGAAGCTGGAGTATACGGGGACCGTTCCTGTTTACCTGAATTACTCCTTGTCATGCGTGAACGGCTAGACATCAGAGTACAGGTAAAACCGGGGACGGCGGAGGATCTGCCAACGCATTCTGAAGCTGTTGCGGCAAAAGCTGTGCAGGGCCGATACCGATGGACCAAAGGCCGCTGCGGACGGTAGTACGGCCTGTGGGGGCGCCGGAACTGCTGGCAATGTCGGTGGCAATGAAGATGATGACGCCTGAGATGATGACGATGCTGCTTGTGATGGCGAAATCGAAGTCACCAGCGGCGATGACTGTGATGATTCAAAAACGAGGGGTCGTGCCGCAGGGCTACTTCTCGAGGTAGACGCCCGTCGAGAGTCTCGGAGGGCCGACCACGCGAGTTGATCATTGACCTTGTCTTGTTGGGTAATCACATCAAAATCGGGACTTGAGTGGGAGAGTACCGGTGAAGTAGTAGCGGACGTGTCCGGGGACGTCTGTGTTTTATGTCTTTTCACAAGGGTGCGCTTGTGATCCTGATGACGGGTTCTTTTGGAAATGGTAAGTTTGGCTTTTTGACTGAAGGGTTGTCATGATAATGGACTTCGTCTTCGTCTTCGTCGGTGGGGACGTAGGTAGAATCGTTTTTATCAACAGAATTCTCTTCCTCTACCTCCTCCGGTTCTTCGTTTTCTTAAACAGTTTCCGGTGGTTTCTTCTCGCCTTTATCTCCTTGTCTTTTCCTGTCGGAAATGAAGAGATTGATTGTGCGGCCGTAGAGGTGGGCTTGGGACGTTGCGAGAAGGTTATAAGAACCTGTCGGTTGCGTACTGGCGCGATTGCCGAAGATTTGTTTGATCTTGGAGGTCGGGTATGAAGTTGCTTGGGCCAAAGTCTCCGGACGAAAGTCGTAGCTGACGGTGGCCAGTTGACGATCGCCCACTTGAAGCGGCGTGTCGAAAAGGTGAAACTCTGTCTCATAAACAATTTGTCTTGCCTTAGGCTTGAGAGGGATGTAGTCTGTTGGCTTGATCCTTTGGGCCTCGTCGATGGACAAGTTGATCTGTGCGGCCACCTCGTTGGCGAAGAGCAGGTCTACGCGATCGGGCAGGTGGGTTGACACGTAAATAGTAATCGCATGGAGCGGCGACGTAGGATCGGCGGAGACAAAAAGTTCGATGCCATCGGTGAGTACGGTGTCGATGCCGACGGACGAGCGTGCTTCTACAGGGGGCAACTTCCGAATGGTGAACCCGTGCTGCATAACCCATGAAAGGCGGGCCACGCCTTTGCAGTTGCAGGCGGAATCCAAGATGCATGTAGTCTTACCGTCACAGTGCTTCTTTTCGTCTTGGCAACGCTGCTGACGAAGTTTACATTCCTCGAACGAATGTTTAGGTAGTTGATCCTTCTTCAAGCAGCTGTTATGCTCCTTGCAGTAGGCGCAGGGTATACCTGTGAACCGTTTCCGTTTAGTCTGATTGGACGGTTTACTCGGTGGGTCGGTCTTAGTCGTGGACATAGACGTCTTCTTCTTCGGAGGGATCTCCACAGCGTTGGCTCCCGTGAGATGTTGTCGCGGTGCCGGCCTCTTCTTGCTTGGGTCTTCCTTCTTCACCGGGTGAGTCGTCTTCAAACTTATGTCCGGGCGGGTCGAAGTCTTTGAGGGAGCGGTCTGGGCCATAGCCATAGCGTCGGCTTTACGCTTTTGTCGAGAAGGGCGGTTAGGGTTTGCATTCTCCGAGGCTGTCTTGTCCTGCTGGCTCGTTGCTGTCTCCGACGGTCAGAGTGAGTGGGTGGCTGCCCTTGGCGAGTGTAGTCCCGCTTGCGCGTAGATGGTTCCTCGGTGTCGGTACGGACCGGGATCTCCATCGTCAGAAAAGATACTCTGTCATGACGTTGGGATCAAGGGTCCTGGCCCAAGGGAGAAGGTCATCTAGGTTGCGCGGCCATCCGACACCGTAGCTGAGCAGGACTTGATCTGTCTGCTGATTCCAACGATCGCGTTCCATCGGGGTCAACATGAGGCCCAAGTCCTCAAGCTGGTTTCCGTCGCTGATGGTCACACCAGTCACACGTGCAGCTTCGTAGTGCGTGATGCATCGGTTGATGTAAGCCAAGAGTTGCTCTTTTCTGAAGCGTCGTAGATTGAGGGCTTGGAGCTGACTTACGTGTGTCATGTTTATCCAGACGGCCGTGGATGAGGTCGCGGATGAACTGTAGCCAAATGAGGGACAACGAGCACCATACTTGCTGAATAGAGTCGGTGACGCGGACGAAGCGGGCCCGACAGGCGTCCATGATGACAACTGTAGCTTTGTCTCCCCACGCGCGAACGTTGCTGATGGCTTGCATGATAGCCAGTTGGATCGGCGTGTTGGCGACGTGGTAGTTGACCGCCAATTCGCGCGCGAAGGTAGCGTGGTCCGGTGAGGGTATGACAGTCGGACTCGACAGGATGAACATGGAGCGGTGTGCGGGTGCGGATCCGCAAGGTCGTGACAGCATATACATTTGGTAGCCCGAGGTAGCGCCTGAATTGCTAGAGCGAAGGACCATGCGTGGCGGCGAAGACTGGGATGAAGTTGCATCACCAGAGGAACCTCCCGAACGGGGAGCACTGGGTTGTGATTGTTCAGTGGGGTTGGCGCCTTGGTGTGGCAAGCTGCCGGTCACGCCGTCGCCTTCGTTGCCGTTGTTGTCTTCGGCGACCTCCCCCACCTTTTGTTCCTGTTTTCGTTCTTCTTCCCGTGCTTCCTCCTCCCGTTCTCGTTCTTCCTCCTCAGCAAGTTGTCGTGCCACTTCTTCAGCACGTTCGGTAGCCTCGCGCTCTGCTTCTTCTCTTGCGATTGTTGCTGCATCTTCAGCAGCCTTGCTTTCCGTCACCGGAGGAATGGTTGCAGGTGCAGGGATTTCCGGGATGGTTGGAAGGGTGCTAGCGCCTGAGCTGGACACTGCTGGTGCAGGTCGCCCTGTTCCTCGCGCGAAAATTAGTGGCTGCGTGCAGGTGTCTGTGGTGGACCAATGAGGGCCGCAATAGGTGAAGTAGGCGGGTTGAGCGCCGAACTTGAAGTGAGCAAACCAACGTCGTAGGATTGTTCGACAATAGGTATGTTCGGTCGCTGCGGGGACGACAGAAGAGTACCAAGAAAAGATGGCATAGCCAATGAACGATTTACCGGCTCACTTGTTCTACCAGCGAGTAGGGTCGACAAAGGTTGCACCATGGGGCGGGGTGGAGCAGGAGCATGCGTCCAGTACGTATGAACGAAGCATCCGGGGACGGAAAGTGCATGTTGGGTATCTGGGGCATGAAGGGTGGAATGGGCTGGCGAAGTGTCGGTGCAATCGCAGCTGCTGGGGCTGAAGGCAATATCGGAGTTGACGGGGTCGTTGTAGCTGTTCTGGGAGTCGAAAACGTTGAAGGGTGGATCGGGTGGATCGTTGTCGAAGAATAGCTTCCAGCGGGGTGCAAAGTGGTTGGACCAGTCAGACTCGGTGGGGGAATGGATGTGGCACCAACGGCTGTACCCGACGGGGCAGTGACCGGTAATGACCCAGCCAATCCAGCAGTTGAGGCAGTAACCGGGTAGTAGTTATGGAAGACTTCTACAGGGATGATGTTGCCAATCTGATTCCAGAGCTTCTCTGCAACTGCCAGAGATCCAGTAGGTCCCAGGTACTGGGTATAGACTTCAGTGTCTGTCCAATCGGGGTTACGAAGAAGGTTAGGCTAGCTTGAGGGGCAATCGGGACCTGTGGTAGCGATGTGGCCTTGTCCTTATGGTTCTTTCGCAACATATCGCGTTCATCGCTCACGTAACTGGTCAATAAATCGTGGATAAATTGAACCGTCTGGGTGCGGGAGATATTTGCGTGAAGGCGAGTAGTCTTCCCAGCCTTGATTTCCTCCTGAAATTTCTTGTCAGTACGTAGAGTGTCAGGGCGAGAACCCAGGATGGGGTAGGGGTCCAAGCAGCGTCGCTTGTGTTCGTTGTACTTCGAGACTGGGTCGTCGTATCGTGACTGATTCCACATGTAGGCGTACCAGGAGCAGGCCAGAACGCAGAGCAGTAACTGAAGGGGTCGGTGTGGAGTAGGTGTTCTCCACTCTGTAGGTAGGGGGTGAGCCTAAAACGACAAAACCAGACACATACTGTGTTGGTTGACTGCATAGTGTGTATGAGGGCAGAGGAGGGCCACAAGAATGCAACGGCAGGTGAACAATCTGTCGAGACATATGTGGTTTGGTTACCTCTGTCCTAATACGTTGTTGTATAGCCACTCCTGAAACAGAGGGTCTTTCCAAATCGATCTGTCGACAGAACACACCAACTCTGTGTGTGTAGTTTTCTCTTGAATGGAAAAAAATTCGAATTGTGAGTTTGTATACATCTCTTCAAGTAGGCAGATACAACGAACTCTTAATAGAACACTATGGCTGCTTTGAGTCCTGACTCAATGTGAGCAGGCGAAATACCAGTAAATAGTAGAGAGGTCACTTCGTTTATTTACGTAATTTCGAACTCTTGGCAGGCTTGGATGCAACTTACGATCAAGTGTCGAACGTAGATTGTGAGGTCTCCCGTTCTCAAACCGATAATGTCGCGAGTCTTCAAGTAAACAGTCATAAACTGATAGTTGTCGGGTTGTTGGACTTGAAAATTCCCCAAATTGATTTGGGAAGCATCAGGCGAAAATGACTATTGCGTTCTTCTGTGTATTTCCTTGTCCTAAAATTTACCGTAAAACGTGTTTCACGGCGGGGAAATCGGGGAAAAAGGTAATACGGATGGGGAAAATGGCAATAGCTAAAAAGAATTTTGAACTGATCGTTTGAAATCATTTCTGAACGACATCGAAAACTATTTAGTGAAGTCGAAACGTCGTGCAGAGGAGAATCTAATGAACCGCCGAGTCAAGAAGAGTGTCTTATCAACGGTAAACGTTTTAGCAGGTCGTTAAGGTGCTCAGTCTGATAAAATATTAAGTATATAGCTTCAATAAACGGCTCTGTAACTGAGTCATGAGTCTTGACTACCCTCCTGTGAGGAAATTGCCAACCGGCATTCAATTCAATACACACACTGCTGTCATTTGATCTCAACTTTGAATACTTTCGAGAACAGGGTAGGTACCAAAAGACGCTGGGATGGTCAATTCCAGTTTATTTAGTACACTCTCTTGACAGACTACTTGTCCCTTGCGAAACCGTGAATGCAAATTCTGAGAACTAACGAGAATATTTCAAGTCACTGCTAGCACGAGTTGTGTAGCGGTTGCAGTTGTTCAAGTCAGTCTGGAAAAAATAAAGTAAAATGCCACTTTACCTGGTGTGTTGCCTATTTTACCTATCAATAATTATGACTGGTGACCTGAAAAAGCGGTCCGAGGCTAAGGAAATAAAGTTTGGATACGGGGGAAAAGGCAATAGTTAACATTTTCTAAAAAACTAACCGGTAAAGGGAAATAAATTGATCTGTTAACGGCAGTTGAAAACGTAACAACTACAAGTTATGACAGGGGCTGATAAATAAATGGAAAAATGAAGTAACAGAGCTAAAAATAGAAGTGTAAACTTGAAGTAAAAACTTGAAGAAAGTTCAACATAATATTAATGTTTCGGTCCGGTACGGTATTCATTCCGATAACTGCCCCCCCCCCCCCCCCCCAGACCATAACGGTAGGTTGGAGTTGCGATCAAAACGAATCGTAACAGATGGTTGACCGATTGATATATGAATAAGTATAAAAAGAAAATGAATCAAAAAGATTGCAGATGTAGATCAATGCGCGATATGTGCGTGCGTATATGTGTCAGCGCAATGATCAAGGTAGTATCAACATGTAAACTTGCTACTTTTTTTTTTTTTTTCTTCTCCGGAGGTGCTAGTGCTATAAATCCGGTCCGGGGGTGTCCCGGGATGACATTTCTTTTTCAAGATGTAAAACAAATTGCGCATCATGAGGGTACAGCATTTGAGTTAAACACGATTCAACATTTGGATGCGATGGCAAGAGCAACGGAATACTTAACAAAGTTAGATATGACTTTGTTGAGTGGATTGCCAGAGGAAGAAATCTGGTCGTTCGAAGGTATCAACACTTTTCCTGTGACGGACAAAAAGGGTAGGGCTGCGGAACCTGTTTGCGGTAATGCTATTTGTTACGAAGGCTATGTGATACTAGTGTTGAACCACTACTGTTTTTGTTGTCCGCAGAGAGCAGTTACTGAAGTTGTATGGACCATGCTTTGGAAATTGTGTTGTATACTGTTTGCATTTCATAAGCGCTAGCGTGCGTGAAAGATTTACCTGTGGACGATTTATCACTTCGGATGGAAAGGATTATTATTATTATTATTATTATTATTTCCGTCTGGACCAGTATTTTCATGGAACATACCGGCCCGTCTGGAAGTGTTGGAACTGCCCTTGCGGGGGTGTCATTAGAGCTTATCGTCAATTCTTCGTACTCCCCTCACGGGTGAGACGATGGAGGCGCATGTGCAGAAATGCATCAGCCATTGACAGAGAAGCACTATTATTATTATTATTATTATTATTATTATTATTATTATTATTATTATTATTATTACTATTATTATTATCATTAGGGAGTACATAGGCCATCGGTCCCTTTCCATGGTCTAATTGGTATAAAGCTCCTAGAGTAATGTTCTATGCCGTCACTTCCTTTATTCCACCGA
>WBZZ01005564.1:0-2500 GCA_019918135.1 Paulinella micropora
CTTAACCAAAGTCTTGCTAATGCCCTCCTCTCTATGCTCTCATACATTGAAACGCACTATGAAGATGCTGGCTGCATTGCTAAAAACTATCGCCAAGTCCCTGTGAACCCTGCAATCAATCGGAAGCAACAACCAACGAAACCCACTGAACTACTGACAGCACTGGAACGTGAACTTGCACCTGCTATACGCAAACGCAGTGATCGACCTACTCAACCTGACACCAACATACAAGACAAGAGAAGCAAGACCGACTCGATCACTGAAGCACTGTCAACAAAAGCCAGCCTCCAAAAAGAGTTGTCCTTAATTAAGAAACGAGAAGTGACACTACAAGAAAACGATGAGGCCGACTCTACAGAACAAAACTCTTCATCAGGTAGCTCATCAAGCTCTCGTTCTTCCAGCCCAGAAAATGGCAGCGAAAGTCACTGCATCCGAACCAGAAGAAGAAGCCACCCTAGAAGCTGTAACTGAAGAAGCAGACGAATATCAACCGTCGGTCCCTCCTGCCTATATGCGAAACTCCCATGCCCTACTCTTTCCTCGTAAGCCTTTGCCCCTTACTAAAATCTCAGCCTACTATACCTCTAGTGACCCTGCTGACGATGATGAGCCAGAAGAACGGGCAGATGATGCTAATCTATATCGTGCACTAGGATTTGACCCCAGACCTGAGCACCTCCGCCTCTCTCGGAAACAAGCCCGGCTCCAAGCGAGGTCACAACCTAACCCAATCAACTTCTCTAGCTTACCCTTGCCCCGTACTATAGCCCGACGTCAGGCTCTTGCAGCATCCTCAGCCCCGACCCCAGCAAACTTGCACTCTTCGTCTTCGTCGTCGTCATCTTCAACCTCGCAGTCCACTACGAACAAAACTAAGAAAAGCCTATCTGCTGCACTGGACGAGCAGCCTCCTCCTCCCCCTCTCCCTCATGACCAAACTCCAAAACCCATGGTGGTCCTTCAACTGGACACTAACCAACAGCAAGCACTACTTGCACTCTTGACGAACATCCCGTCGATTACCAACCTTCTCAACCAAGCTCAACGAGCAGCAGCGGTCACACAACAAAGCACTGGAGTTGACGGCAACCCCCCAGCCGCAACTACAACTAATGCTACTTGAGGGACCCACTACAACGCATGTCTCGTCTGTAGTGAGAAGCGTTATCCGTGACTCACCCCCTTGCCCGACCACACCAACGGACGCTACGAAAGGTGGCAATAGCAGTAGTAGTAGCTCATCAACCACGGCACTGGAAGCTACAGCCCCAGCGAGCCTGCCCAACGCCTTGGCCCCAGCTATTGAAGCTACCACAGGGAAAGCTACACAGCAGCTATCGCTCACTCCCATCGTTGTGACCAATGAACCTGACAAAGCACCCCCGATAACGACAGTACAGCAAGTGGAACCTGCCGCCCCCAGTATTGCTAATACCGCCGATCCTGCCCTGCCTACTGCTGAAGATAAGACCATCACGAAGGATTCCGAACAAGAACAGAAAGAGAAGGATATAAACCCCTGTTATTAAACAACTATTTCCGAAAGACAAAATAGGAATTTAATAATGAAGTCAAACTGAACACAACTGGTTCAAAGCTAACCTCCACTTCTGTAATAGAAAGGGAAGCCAGAATTGAACCCAAACAACAAGCCAGAGGGAAACGGTGGCACTGTTAAAAACTGCGTGACACTGTCCCTTTGACTCGGGTCAACTGTCGGACATGATGTGTTACGTCCGTAACCTGCACAAAATGCCAAAACATACCTAAAACAACAACTTTCAACCCATAAGTGCAATTTCCCTTATTTAGCCATAAATTTCCAGTCACGGCGGGGAAAACAGCAAAATTTCACGGAATTCCTTGTAAATTTTTCCTAACTTCAAACGGTTACTACATTTGCTACAAAAGTGAGGTTCGGGTCAAAGCTATTAATGTGGGAGCCTGAGGTCAATCAATAAGGATGCCACAGCTTTGTCACGTGTAACTTATATACATCCTAATAACCTTCACCACTCCGGTAAACGGTTAAGTGTAAAATATAGGATTTAAGGCCTGCCCCTATGTGATCCAAGCTTCCAAGCTTGCCCTCATACCCCAACCCGGCGTTACATTAAAACCAGAAGTATTCTCAGCTCAAAACCGGAAATGTAATAAGATTTCATTTTAAAATACATTTAATAACAAGGAATCACTTCCACTAGTAAATTCCCGTAAAAACCGTGGCAATAGCGTAATAACTATGTAGTATACCGTGAGTGTTACACCTGTTCCGAGGCTTGCTGTGACTCTGTACCTTCTGCAGAAGGGCTAGTGCACAAGAAAAGAAACACAGCATGCAGCTGGCACGGCCCGTATCAAATTAGGCATTTTTGCAACATCAAAAAAAAACCAAGCAAAGATTTCCACTGCCTGCAGTAGTGTGCTTACTGTCACTGTGACTAGCAATGTCACCTAACTTAGTATTAATAAACAAGAAAAACATGTGTTGAAG
>WBZZ01005564.1:7500-15000 GCA_019918135.1 Paulinella micropora
CGATCTCTCTCTCTCTCTCTCTCTCTCTCTCTCTCTCTCTCTCTCTCTCTCTCTCTCTCTCTCTCTCTCTCTCTCTCTCTCGTGCGGTGGTGGGGTGTGCAGGGCTGCGGCACCTCGGAACCGGACTCGGAGCTGGAGCTGGACGCCTGCTCCTTCTGCTGACAGCGCGGACAGAACCTGCCCACAACGCAACAACAACAACAACAACCAGATGAGAGAAGAAAAAGATAAGATGCATGAGATAAGATGACATAAGATGACAAAGAAAGAGAAGGCAACCAGTCGCCTTCGGGCACGCTCTTGAGCTTGACGCAGCGCAGGTGGTACTCTGAGTATGCATGTATGTATATATGCATGTTTGCATGTATGCATGTATGCATGTATGCATGTATGCATGAATGCAGGAATGCAGGAATGCACGTATGTGGGTATGCATGTATGTATGTATGAATGTATGTATGTATGTATGTATGTATGTATGTATGTATGTATGTGTATGTATGTATGTATGTATGTATGTATCGTATGTATCGTATGTATCGTATGTATCGTATGTATCGTATGTATCGTATGTATCGTATGTATCGTATGTATGTATGTATGTATGTATGTATGTATGGTATGTATGGCATGTATGGTATGTATCGTATGTATGGTATGTATGGTATGTATCGTATGTATCGTATGTATCGTATGTATCGTATGTATCGTATGTATCGTATGTATGTTATGTATGTTATGTATGTTATGTATGTTATGTATGTATGTATGTATGTATGTATGTATGTATGTATGTATGTATGTATGTATGTATATGTATGTGTATGTACGTATTATGTATATATGTATGTATGTATGTATGTATGTCGTGTATGTCGTGTATGTCATGCATGTCATGCATGTAATATATGTAATGTATGTAATGTATATCATGTATGTATGTATGTATGTATGTATGTATGTATGTATGTATGTATGTATGTATGTAATGTTGCGGGCACCTTTGTCGCAGATGTCGCAGAGCAGCACGGCGTCTTTGGCGGCAGCTTTCCCCGCGCAGCGCTCCGCACAGCACTTGGTCACCCCGCCCGCCGCGCCACCAGCCGCCTTCTTAGGCGCGGGCTTCTTGCCTTTCTTCTTGTCAGCCGCCTTGTGCCGACAGATGGGACAGAACCACTCGCCTTTGGGGATGGAGCGCAGGGGAGGGCTCAGGCAGTACATGTGGTACTCCTTGTCGCACGCATCGCACAGTAAGAGCTTCTGCTTATCTTCGTCCTAGCGGCGACCAACACACAACACAAACACAGATGGGTAGATAGGATACATAAACAGACAGGTAGATCGATCGCTAGATAGAAGATGTGTATGGATGATGGACCCTGCCGCAGAGTTGGCAGCCTTCCTGTATCTCGTCGTCGTCGTCGGACTCCTCGTCGGACTCCTCCTGCTTATCCGCGCCCTCTTCTGTCTTAAAGAAGTTCTCCGCCTCCTTGGGTGTGAAGGCAATGGCGCGGTCAAGCCGGTACAACAGGTACGCGAGGTCTGCTTCCGTGGCGCAGTAGGTCAGTCTGATGCGCCACTCCACGATGTTCAGCTTGGGGTTTAGCCAGTCCTCGCTCAAGTTCTGCTCCACCTCGCGGAGGCGCGAGATGAGGCCTTGCAGCGTGTAGTTGTGCTTGATCAACTCCAGCCACTTCTTGCGCTTGTGTGTGTTGCTGTTCTTCACCGCCTCCTCCGGGATCGCCGCCTCCAAATCCATAATTGCGGCCTTGAGAGTGCGGAAGTTCATGGAGGCGTCGGCTAAGCTGGAGGCCTCCTGGCGGCCCTCGAGGGGCTCCAGTTCCTGCGGGAACACGCGCAGCCGCTTCTGCCGCTTGCCGTCCTCCTTCTTGGCACGCTCCTTGGCGGCAACAGCCGCCGCCGAGGACGACGACCAGGAGGGAGACAGGGCGGACTGAGCAGTGGGGAAAGGGGCAGGAGCGAGAGGCGGGGGAGAGGAGAGCGCGGCCAGAGAGGAGGTGGTCGGCAGGTCGGCCTTGACCGCGATGCCGGTCGCCCCTTCCTGGGCCGGTCCGTCCTCTTGCTCGGTGCTGGGCATGCTGTCCGCACCGGCGTCTGCGGCCTCCGCCTTCACCGCCTGCTTTTCTGCTTTCACAGCAGTGATCTCTTGTTTGAGAGACGCTGCGTCCTCGCCCTGCTGGGCCTGGCCTGGGGCGGCGTCTGCGGCGTCTTCTGCCTCCTGCTTCATCACTGCATCGCCCTCATTGCCCTCTCCGTCGGCGGCGACAGTGCCCGCGTCTTCGGCCTTGACCGGCTGCTCGGTCGCGTCCGCCTCCCCGTTCTGCATCTTCGCGTCCTGTTCTGCGCTGGCGTCATGCAGCGATGTGGGCAGCTCCTCCTCGTCCTCCGACTCATCCGAATCCCCCCAATTCTTCTCTTCCTCTCGCCGACGAGCGATGGCCGCCCAGAACAGCTTCTTCTCTTCCTCCTCCTCCCTTGTGTCGGTCTCGTTCATGTGTTGGTTCTTGGCGTGGCAGTTTTCTTGATGCGAGACCCAGCGGCTGCTAGTTGTGTGTGCTTTCTTCATGGTCTCGTGACAGAGCCTGCAGTGGTGCTCCTCCGCGATGTGGATCTCTTCTTGGCAGAGCTCGCAGCGCTGGTAGAAGGGCGCGTCCTGTGGGTCTTTGCATTTGGTGGCTCGAAGCTGCGCAAAGGATTGGTCGGCGGCGCGGTTGGCGAAGCGCTGGTCCGCAGCAGTTACGAGTCCACTGCTCAGCAGCGACGCCGCGCTCTCCGCCGCTAAGTCCACCCCCGGCTGCGTGCGGAAGCTGGAATGCTTGCATACCTCCTTCAGCCTGGCCTTCAGGACAGACTCTCTCTTTCCCCATTCAAGCAACACATCCTGTAGGTCACGGATGGACTGCTGGTCGTCGTAGTAGCCCCAGGTCTTGCTGCCCGGGTCTTCCACGAACAAACGCGGCGTGGGCCTTGGCTCTTCCGCCTCCTTCGCCACCTCCGCCTCACTTTTCTCGCCGCCGGTGGCCACTTTCGGCGATTTTGGCGACGGGCCGGGCGGTTCCGGTTGGAGCTGCGCGGCCTGGCCAGCCAGCAGGAAGTAGCGGCGATGCTGGCGGTCCTGGCCGAGAGGTTCGGTCTGTGCCGTGAACGCGTTGCGGATCTCGGCGACCGCGGCCGCCGCCTCCGCCTTCTGCCGCTCCCAGCGCGCCGCATAAGTGTGTTTGACTTGCTTGGTTAAGCTCATGATGTCACCCGCACTTTCTGGTTTGTCCTTGTCCTCCAGCTGCGCCGCTACCTTGCCGAGCAGCCCCGCCAAATACTTGCTCACATCAGGCACCAGCTTGTGCAGCTTCTTCTCGGTAGCTTGGATCTGAGCGTGCAGGCGGGCCTGCGTCTGCAGCGCTGCGGTGAGCTTGTTGACGCCTTCGTTGATGTATTTGGCCATGGACGGCGCGCCCATTACCTCATCGCACATCTTGGCCAGGAAGTCGATGCGGCGTGACGCAGGCAGGCGCTGGAAGTGGTCCTGGTACAGTGTGTCGGTCACGTCCTTGGAGTTGCCGTACAGTGTGTCATCGATGATGCCTTCGTCGTTGGCCTTGACCAGCCATTCCCGCAGATGTACGGGCCAAGTCAGTGGCGTGATGGGGGGCTCCAAAGACCCTTCCTTGTCCTTGCCTTTACCCTTGTCCTTGGCGCGAAGGGTGGACACCAGCGCCGACATCACCAGGTTGACCGTCTGTGTGTCCTTAGATCCCATAAAGGCTGCAATCAGCAGCTCGAGCGGCAGATCTGGGATGTCTAAGAACTTCTTGAAGCCGTTGAGAAAGTCGTAGGCCAGGAGCAGCGCGCGCACATCGGCCGGCGCCACGTCTGCCAGACGCGTCTTGAATCGCGGCAGCGGCTTGCCTTGCAACAGCTCGTCCGCCTGCATGGTCTTGACCGAGGGACGGCGCGGCACAGGACTCTTCTTGGCGTCACCACCTTCCTTCTTGAAGTGCGAGTTCAGGGTGGTTTGGCCCTTTTCCACGGCCTGTCCTACCTTCCGGCGCTTTTTCTTGCCCTCGGCAAAGCGGCGTTCTCGGTTCGGCAGCCGGATTTTGCGGTGTTTCTTGACTTCGTACCACACCTCTTTGGCCCAATCCAGCCATCTTGTAAAGGTTTCGCGGTCACCGCCGTCAATTTTGTCCAGGTCGATGTACTTGGCGGGCGGATCAAAGCCGGTGTCATCAATAGGATCAAAATTATCTACCAGGCGTTTCCGTTTCTTCTTCTTGGAAGACGAACCTGGTTCCTTTTTGCCCTCTGCTTTCTTGGAAGCTTTTGGCGACTTCTTCTTTTGACTCCCCCCTTCCTCTTTCGTACTCTTTTTCTTCTTCTTCTTTTGTTTTTTACTGTTTGGATCCTCTTGATATTCTTTGAGCAAGTTCACATAGCTGGCGTTGAGGAAGGTCCCGCTTGGGATATCGCCGATAACCACAGGGTCGTCCGGAGTCCTGGGAAGCTCTGACTCATCGTCGCTCATGGAACGCAACCCAACGCTCCACCTGTAAAATATACATATATATAAGCTTATATACAACATTACATGTGCAACATTACATACATGCACGTAAATCTAGGTCAGGAAAGTACTCAGCTAGCCTCTTTCAATCCGCCTTTCCTGCTTTCTATCCCTGCATCTCCACGTGCTTGGGTGCATCGATAGAGGAATTTTTTATGTCACATGCAATACTTGATGAGGGAAAATACGTATTGAGAGGGGGAGGAGGAGCAGGGGGGTGGGGGGGGGGGGGGGGGGGGGGAAGGAGGAAGAGGAGGAAGAGGAAGAGGAGGAGGAGAGGAGGAGGAGGAGGAGGAGAGAGCGAGAGAGCGAGAGTGAGAGAGAGCGAGAGAGAGCGAGAGAGAGCGAGCGAGAGCGAGCGAGAGCGAGCGAGAGAGAGCGAGAGAGAGAGCGAGAGAGAGAGCGAGAGAGAGAAAGAGAGAGAGAGAGAGAGAGAGAGAGAGAGAGAGAGAGAGAGAGAGAGAGAGAGAGAGAGAGAGAGAGAGAGAGAGAGAGAGAGAGAGAGAGAGAGAGCGAGAGAGCGAGAGAGAGAGCGAGAGAGAGAGAGAGAGAGAGAGAGAACAGAGAGAGCACAGAGAGAGCACAGAGAGAGAACAGAGAGAGAACAGAGAGAGAACAGAGAGAGCACAGAGAGAGCACAGAGAGAGCACAGAGAGAGCACAGAGAGAGCACAGAGAGAGCACAGAGAGAGCACAGAGAACAGAGAGCAGAGAGAGCAGAGAGAGCAGAGAGAGCAAGTCTAGAGCAGAGAGCGCAGAGAGAGCAGAGAGAGCAGAGAGAGCAGAGAGAGCAGAGAGAACAGAGAGAGAGCAGAGAGAGCAGAGAGACAGAGAGAGAAGGACTGAGAGAGAGAGAGAGAGAGAGAGAGAGAGAGAGAGAGAGAGAGAGAGAGAGAGAGAGAGAGAGAGAGAGAGAGGCGAAATTTTAATTTCAACGAAGAAACAGTCCAATTCTTTGCATCCTACTTCTCGAACCGCACCCAAGAGGTCCACACACAATATGGTAAATCTTACAAACGCACCATCACACACGGCATACCACAAGGAAGCACATTATCAACTACCTTTTTCCTACTCTATATCAATGACATAATCAATATCATACAACAAGGAACAGTATATACATATGCAGACGACACAACACTCATAATAATATCCAAAACTCCCACAGACCTACAACAAAAAACACAAATAGAAATAACAAAATTAATAAATTACTTCCACTCTAATAACCTAGTACCGAACCCAACAAAAACATACACAATTTTTCATAAAACAAAACAAGATATCACAATAACAATAAACAACCACACCCTCGAGCAATGCAAACATGCAAAACTCCTGGGAATAACACTACAACACAACCTTAAATATGATCAACACATCAATAACATAATCCGTAAACTCCAACCCACAATCAACTCATTGCTTTATGCTAAAAGATATCTAAACATAAAAACAATGAAACAATTATACTACACACACATATACCCACACCTCATACAAAACATCTCCATCTGGGGGACGCATGACAACAAAAAGAAATACATACAACCACTCATAAAAATACATTAAAAAATAATCAGAATAATTGCAAAAACACATTACCGCGCGCACACCAAACCAATACTAAACCAACTGAAACTACTTGACATCACCCACCTATATACACTCCGTGTATGCATAGAAAATCACCCATTCATTTACCCTAAAAAACACCTCAACAGACCACTCCACAATAACACCTTTACCCCAATCAATACCATACATTCATACAAAACGCGATACTCAACTAAAAGCAGCCTCTTTGTCAATCACAAAGACCCATATCTCACCAAGATCTTCGCTGATCAATGGAAATCAATCCCAAAAATATAACAGATGAAACAAAAATAAAACCATTCAAAACAGCACTAATGACATACCTACTCAAACATCAACAAACATCATAATATCTATAAATATAAACACTCGCAAAAAAAAAAAAAAAGAAAAAAAAAAAAAAAAACGATGGAACAACAAGTTTGCTCCCCTGTCTGCTACTTGAAGGAGAACTCCCCGGATCAGCCAACGTATATGGTCAACCACGCACAGCCCCAACTTCCTCCTCTCTCTTTCACTTTTTCTCACGAAAAAGAAAAGAGAGGGGGAGCCGCCAGACATAAACTACTACACTTTTACAATAACATATATATTCATATCATATTATAATATTATCACTACTGAATATATCTAAACATAAATATTAATATTAATAATATTAATACTAGATATATATAATACCGAGCCGCTAAATACAAATTTAATATTTTCCTTTAATACGATCAACTGAATAACTAGGTTTCCACCTTAGATAAAGGTATAATACTTACTAGCTATACTTTTCATGTGGACGTTCCCTGAGCCCGATTGTAAAAATTGTTCTCTCAATAAAAGCGAAGAAGAAGAAGAGAACAGAGAGAGCAGAGAGAGCAGAGGAGCAGAGAGACAGAGAGCAGAGAGCAGAGCAGAGAGAGCAGAGAGAGAGAGAGAGAGAGAGAGCAGAGAGAGAGAGAGAGAGAGAGCAGAGAGAGAGAGCAGAGAGAGAGAGAGAGAGTCATAGAGAGAGTCATAGAGTGAGAATGAGAGTTGTAAGAGATGCACATTTTCTATGCGCCTGCAGTGATGAAGACCGGGAAAACAAAGAGAGGGCAATCAACAACGGACACGGTGGACATCATCAGACCAGAAATGCGTGCAAAATCGTGTCTGCAATTGCAAAAAGCAACAAGAAGACTGGCATGCACAAAGAAGCCGCTCTGAATCGCTTTTTGGTAGCAGAAATACGCTGATTTGTAATATGACGGGGTTTTGCGGCGAAAAAGGCGAATGTTGTACAGTAGGCTGCGCACTTTCCACTTTCCACTTTGGTTTGCTTAG
>WBZZ01005564.1:20000-25872 GCA_019918135.1 Paulinella micropora
AAATGTTGAACTCCTTCCCCTCAATTTCTTTTTTTTTTTTTTTTCTGCAGTATGTCAAGAACAAACGTACTATTAATAAAAAAATACAAGCAACGTGGTGCTGTAGTACGATTCCCCCTTTGATCTCCTTCTTCTTCTTATCATTATCATTATTATTATTGCTGTTGACATTCAAGACAACAACAAAAATTAGTTTTTCATTTTTGTGTCAGATTTTCATTTTTGTGACAGTTTTTCATTTTTGTGACAAAAATTCAAATTTTCAAATTTAACGGTAACATTTCGCGAAAATTTACGATATTTTGCGGACGAATATAGCCGTTAATTTGAAAAATTCAAATTTTCACCCAAAATCAAAATTCCAACCAAAACTGAAATTCCAACCAAAACAGAAAAATCAATTTTTTTTGTTGTCTTGAATGTCAACAGCAATATTATTATTCACAGGGAGATCGTAAGTACATTGTCTTTTTTAATGACATACCCTTGTATAAGGCGGATATCCTATGATATAGTATTAGGGGGCCAGTCCTAATAGCTATATCCGAAGTCGAGGTGTATGTACCCGACCCTGCGATATACCGACACAAGTAGAGATTGACCGTGCTCAGGTACGACAGTATATAATCTATCGTAAAAAATAATTTAATGAAAGTTTCAGAGAACATTTCATTTTCGAGAACATCATCCCAGGACTTGGAAAGGGTCATACCCGGGAACACCATCACTCAATACACTAGCGATCCCCGTATACGGTGTAGTATCATCGTCGATCGACCTTTCGCACTCGTATGTTGCGATCGAATGCCAAGTTATATCACTGAGTCTTTTTAATATTCATATTGATAACTGATGATGCATGATCAAATCATGATACGCCGTGGGCAATCAACCAGTTTGTTTGAGACGCATAAAGAAAAATAATTTCTTTGTCACTGCCTTCGTCGTCTGGCGCGGATTTCTTTGCCTGGTGGAGGACCACCAACAAAAGTCAGATCGAACTTTGACTGTTCGAGAATGTCCCAGATCTTATTAGGGATTCCGCCCAACGATAATTCAAAAGGGACATCAAGCACTCCTCTTGGCAGTGTCTGAATGGTCCACGCAGTGTAATCCTTCTCTCTGGGAGTAATTGTATCATCCCATGTCTCGAGACTTTTTGCGTCTTTATATACTGGCAGATAATGTCTTGCCTTTGGAACCTCAACCGGGTCCATACTTCTCCAAAACTGGAGTATCGGTTGTACTATCTTTGCGGCTGATGATATTTTGAGTGTCCGTGTGACACGCATCTGTCGTGGGACCGCCACGACCCGCATCAAGTATAAGTCTGAGAGAGTGTCATCAGCGACATGTTGTTCCGCTGGTCTCATCAGATAGAAAACATTTTTCACCCATGCGATGGTTACTATCGCATCGCCTTCCTTCCATCGCTCATGGACAATCTCAACGTTGCCCGCGTTTGGGTCAGTGTCCGTCCCCTCCTCCTCCTGGTGGACGTCCTTTGATCTCATCGACCTCATCGTCCTCGGTTGGTCGTTGATAAGATCATTCCGCGCTCTCCTTAGCTGCGCCTCTGTGATCTTCTCCTTCTTTCCGCTATGCTCTCGCGGAGACTTGGACTGAGTCCCCACCGCGCTTATGCGGTCAGTCTTCTCCTTGCTGTCCACCTCACTCTCCTCCTTCTCAGCTATCGGTGCCCGATAAGCATCGTCTTGGTCTATGCCAGCCTCCTTGTGGATGGGCGGCACCTCTTTGAAATCATCCTTCATCCGTTTTAACGCCTCCTCAACGGATTCATCTTCCAGTAAGAAGGGATCATACTTAATCAGCCTTCTTACATTCACAATTTGCACCTTCCCTCTACCCCTGATCTTGTAATTCAGAGGTCCCGTCTGTTCCATAATCTGATAAGGTCCTTTCCAGTGAGTGAACAGCTTAGAGCTGACTCCCTTCGGGACTTGAGGATGGTACAATAGTACAATATCCCCGACCTGGAACTTGATCTGATCCAAGTGCGCTTGTCGCACCCCTTAAGCATCAGTCTTTCGGCGCTCCGCCTCTCTATGCGCCCTGACTATTTGTTCCGCCTCCATCTTCACTCTAAGTCTCATCCCAAACAACTCATCCGCATCCGCCCAAGTGTCTTTTGGGTGAAGGAGCGAAGTCTGGATATCAGGCTCACGCCCATATACTAACTGATATGGCGAGATTGAGCTCTTCGAGCCTCCTAACGCCGTAGAGGGTAGACAGTTCATTGCAAACGCAAATGATGGTGCTGCCTCGACCCATGCTCTTTGATTCTCCTTCTTCGTGCACTACATCTTTAGTGAGGCTTTGAGGGGTCTGTGTACCCGCTCGATTTTCCCATTTGCTCGCGGGTTATAGGCAGTAACATATTGCCATTTCATCCCCTAATACTTAGATAGTTTGTCGATGACCTCGTTATTAAAGTCCGAGCCTCGATCAGAACATATCTTTATTGGTACTCCGATCTGTGAGATGATCCTATCTATCAGCGCCTCGGCCGTCGTCTTGCCGGTAACGTCTTTGACAGGGATGATCCACACATAGTTGGTGGCTCTGTCAATAGCCGTAAGGAGGTATTTGTAACCATCCTTCGATTCTGGGAAAGGTCCCACATGATCAATGTGTATAAACTCAAACATCCCCGCATGAAGAGGAAATTCGCCAATCAGGCCGAAATTTGCCTTCAGTGGTGTTTTGTTTATCTTGCACGGGATGCATGCATCCACCGCCTGATCTATCTCCTCCTTCATCTTCTTCCACCAGAATCGCCTCGCTACGAACATATGAGTTCGTTGTCGACCCGGATGCGCCAAAAGTGGGCAATTGTGGGCTGCGACAAATATAAATCGTCTCAGACTCTCCGGTACCCAAAGGGTCCATTTGTCCGGCTGTGACGCATAGCGACCGTGAAGGCCCTTGTACCACAGTAGACCATCTCTCCATCCCATCTCCTTCATCTGATCTTTGATCGCTTTCGTCATCCGTAGCTCATCCGGGTTCTGATATAACTGTATCAGTTCTTTAAACTCCGGATCTTGAGCCTGTTGTTGCCTCCATGCGGTAGGCGAGGCTATATGGATAGTACCATCTTCTAGCCGTACCCCGATTCTTTCCGGGTCATCGTCTAGGTCACTTCTCCGCTCTTGAGGAGGCTCCGCATAAACTTCCTGCGTCTCCTCTTCCTCTCTTATGTTCGCCTTCGCATTCTCATATACCTCATAGGACCACTCAGCGTCCTCCTGGGTATGTAGCTCACAACATATCCCGTGATCCGGGCCTTGTGGACTGTACCGTAGACCTGTGCGGTCATATCGGACTCCACTCGCCATCTCCATCGCCTCAATGTGGCTGACCTCATACACCTTGTCAGTGGACAAGTCTTCCATCTCCACCGTGGACACCAACGCCGATACTTCTGAGTTAAACTCTAGCCTAGAGAGGCTATCAGCGACCACATTTCGCTTTCCCGGTAGATGGACCATTGTAAAATCGAAACAAGACAAGAACGCTTGCCACCGCGCCAGCCGTCCCGTCTGTTCATGATTCATCAACCATAACAGGTTATGATGATCAGTTCTGACAGTAAATTGAGGTCCTCCCCACAAATACTCTCTGAGCCTCTTGAGGGCCCATACTACCGCCAACGCCTCTCTTTGCCTTGTGCAATAGTTTCTCTCCGCCGCACACAACTTCCTACTAATAAACGTGATTGGGCGTAATTTCTTCTCCTCATCCTCTTGTTGTAATACAGCCCCAATCGCAAACTTAGATGCGTCTGTATCGACTACGAATTGTTTCGTAAAGTCGGGCATCGTTAACACCAGTCCTCCGTCTTTCGGGTCTTTGTAAATGAGATCTTTGAGCGCATGAAACGCTTGCAAAGCCTCTTCGTCCCACTTCTCAAAGTCTCCAAAATCTATCATTTTCTCCACTTTAGCCCGTGTTGCACCCCAATCGGGTATAAACTGGCTATAGTATTGCGCCATCGCAAGGAATGAGTGCAATTCAGTGCGGTTCTTCGGTATCGGTCGATTCATAATCTCCTCCCTCTTCTCTTTGGATATCGAGACTCGATTATGGGAGATCTCGTACCCTAAGTATGTCACACTCGTCTTGGCAAGTTGACACTTCTTTAGATTGCACTTCAGGCCAAAAGCTCCGATGCGCCTGAATATATCGGACAAATGATCGATATGCTCCTCCATTGTGTTAGAGTATACGATAATGTCATCGATATAGCAAAATGCATATTCTCCCGCCTTCTGTCCCCGCCTTCTCATAAAGCCTCCGTCAGACAAATCATCGTACTGACTGCTCAACATCTTCTGCATCGCCTTCTGGAAAAGTCCTGGGGCTTGCTTGAGGCCCATCGGAAGCACTTTCCATTGGTATATTTCCATACCCACCACAAACGCCGTCAGCCATCTGGACTTTTCCTCCAGTGGTATCTGCCAGAAGCCATTCTTAAGGTCAATGACCGAATAGAATTTTGCATTCCGCAGTACTCTCCTTCCTTCTTCTAATGTCGGGAGAGGATTTCTCTCTTCCTCCAGCACCTTCAACTGTTAACACGAGCATAGTTAACTGTCAGGCGCCATTCTCCTCCTGGCTTCGGCACTATTCTCGTTTGTGAGACTATTGAGGATGTTGATCTCTCAATAAAGTCCTCATTGAGCAGCTGTCTTGCTAGCTCCTCCGCTATCTTCGCCTCATGTATACTCAAATTCGCCCTTCGTGGTGCCGGTGACGGCTCCGCACCCGGTATTTTGTAAATAACCGCAGTGAAATCTTCAGGCTTGACACCACCTGCATGTGGAGGGTCAAAAATTTCCTTGTTCGCCTCTAATTTGGCTTTTAAAAGCTCCTTTTCCTTCTCCGTGCCTACTCCTTCTTCCAATATTTTCCGCGCCGCCTCTTGAAAGTCTTCATCAGACATCTGCTTATGCTGCTTGAGGGGTTCTGTGTCCTCCTCCAAGCCTAAGTCCTCTTCCGAGACATCATCTAGGCCCGTCTTTTCATACGTGACCGTGTCCGGCTCATCATCTTTACCGAGCTCCACCAGCATGTCAATGAGTCTCGCGTATTGCAAAGGAGCTTTACGGGTGTAAAAACCATCAAAGCATGTGAATGCTTGCGGTATCAATTTCAACTTGTCGAGGTCTCTGAGCTTCCGCTTGTATGCACTGCTCTGCTCACGAGTTCCCATACGACAAGCCACCACTAGCTGTTGCTTGCGAGAGGGTACCGGTATAGGATGATCAATAAGCCGGTCCCTTATTTCCTGCGCCCATATCGCCTTCTCATTATATGGCAGGATAATAGTATACGGCTTATTATTTTCGAATAAAGTCCGTAAGCATTTCTTCACTTCAGACAGTGAACGCGGCCACGTCGGCTCGTCACCCCAGAAATCAGTAATAAAACTTTTAATAGTTTCTGGTGGAGTATCCGGGATTCGCCCCGTTCTCGTTGGTACAAACGCCTCCCTTTTTTCTTCTCCTACTTTTGCATGGAAACAGTATCCGTTAGTAATGGACATCTGTTCCTACTCCTTCCGCGAATCTCGCCAACGACGGGCTTCTTTGTGCGACACATATAATCTCCTCCTTTCGCTTCTCGATTAAGTCATCAATAGACTTTTTGTCCCAATGGCATGTCGGAACTGTGACAGTGCACACTTGGGATTTCCAATTGTCGGTCCAGGACAGCTCATCCGGTCTTACGACATGGGGGTGAACGTACACCTCAAGTGCCTCATGTGCGATGGCCATCTTTTTGTGATCCGTCGCTAGACTCAGCTCATAAGCCTCATAAGAGTCAGTAGCGTTGAAGGGATCAATAT
>WBZZ01005565.1:0-29259 GCA_019918135.1 Paulinella micropora
TTCATCGAATTGCTGGTTTATGAAAAATAGATTAAGCTGGGTCGTGCAATGTTAGGAAATGACATTTATAGCTTCAACAAACACGTTATAGCAGAAACATGCAAGGGATGACATGAGTTGAGAGTACGTAGGAAGGAAATGCAAAATCATGCCGGTCGCTTTTCACAAACTTTTGTGCAGAGTTTTTTCCACAGATTGTTGTGTACAGAAAAAAAGAAAAGCATTCCCGCTCATTCTGAGCTGGGGAAAGAGCGGGAATGCTGTTACATCTTCTCGAAATGTCATGCTCTTAATAAAATCTCTGCACAAAAGTTTGATAATAACACGACCCTTTTTCCACACGTTCAAATTTCAGACCGGCCCGAGAAAAATTTTAAGGTTGAAGGCGCTGACTGGTAGTTATGTCTTTGGAATTCAACTCATTTTGCTCGTTTGTCAACGTGTAGGATCACTTTCTGACTCTGGCATGTCTACGAAGCACATTGCCAAGACTCTGCAAGCCATTCTCAAAAATTCGCGTGGGGAATTGTTCCTTAAAATCAACGGGTCTGCAGACGTGCTGCCCTTTGATTGTGTGGAGATTCCCCACGCAGTCTTTTGCAAGTGTGATCTGGTATATGCTTGCTCACTTACTTACTTACTTATTTATTTAATGTGCAACATGCAGGGCAAAGGCGATTTGGAGGAGTTGGTCCGCGGCTTCAGCTACACCTGGAATGCACAAGGTATTATGTATGTATGTATGTATTTATAATGCATGCATCGTAGGGATCCTGCTCAAGAATAAGCCTGTGCCCTGGGACGACGGATTGGGAGAAGCTCCTCCCGCAAAAAGGCAGAAGAGACAGGAGAAGGAGAAGGAGAAGGAGAAGAAGGAGAAGCAAAAAAAGAAGGACAAAGGGAAGGAGAAGGAGAAGGAGAAGAAGAAGGAGGAGGAGAAGAAGAAGAAGGAGGAGAAGAAGAAGAAGAAGGATGAAAAGGAGAAGAAGGAGGAGGAGAAGAAGAAGAAGGAGGAGGAGGAGGAGAAGAAGAAGAAGAAGGAGGAGGAGGAGAAGAAGAAGAAGAAGGAGGAGGAGCAGAAGAAGAAGAAGAAGAAGAAGGAGGAGAAGAAGAAGAAGAAGAAGAGGGAGAAGGAGGAGGAGGAGGAGGAGAAGAAGAAGAAGAAGAAGGAGGAGGAGGAGAAGGAGAAGAAGGAGGAGGAGAAGAAGAAGAAGGAGGAGGAGGAGGAGAAGGAGGAGGAGAAGAAGAAGAAGAAGAACGAGGAGGAGGAGAAGAAGAAGGAGGAGGAGGAGAAGAAGAAGGAGGAGGAGGAGAAGAAGAAGAAGGAGGAGGAGAAGAAGAAGAAGGAGGAGGAGGAGAGGAAGAAGAAGAAGCAGGAGGAGGAGGAGAAGAAGAAGAAGGAGGAGGAGAAGAAGAAGAAGGAGGAGGAGGAGAGGAAGAAGAAGAAGCAGGAGGAGGAGGAGAGGAAGAAGAAGGAGGAAGAGGAGAGGAAGAAGGAGGAGGAAGAGAGGAAGAAGATGGAGGAGGAGGAGAGGAAGAAGAAGGAAGAGGAGGATGACCAGCTGAGTGGGTTTCCCCCTCTGGATTCGGGGAAGGTTCGCGTGTGGGCCCACAAAGGAATTTTCACATTCCTATCCGGATTAGATTATCAAGACTGGTATTATTATTATTATTGTTATTATTATTATTATTATTATTATTATTATTATTATTATTATTATTATTATTATCATTATTATTATTATTATTATTATTATTATTATTATTATTATTATTATTACTGGATACTGTAGCATAGTTTACAGAAAGGAGTTAGTTACTAGCTTTAGTATAGTTAGCTAGTGTGTGTGGCCTTCTATCAGTGAGCCTTTCCCTGTCTTTTTTTTTCGAGTATAATCCCTCTAACGGGAAGCGCTGTCATTTTTTTTTTAATTTCATACTGTTATTATTATTATTATTATTATTATTATTATTATTATTATTATTATTATTATTATTATTATTATTATTATTATTATTATTATTATTATTATTATTATTATTATTTATTATTATTATTATTTTATTATTATTATTATTATTATTATTATTATTATTATTATTATTATTATTATTATTATTATTATTATTATATTATTATTATGTGGCACCGCGATAGCCCAGTGGTTAAGGTCTACCATCTGGGACCTGTCGCCAGTTCGATTCCCGTCGGTGCCAGTATTTTCAAAGGATATTTTCTTTGAAAGTATTGGTCTGTCTGGAAGGCTTGGAGCTGCCTTGCGGGGATGTCAGTAGAGCCTATAGTCAAATCTTCGTACTCCCCTCGCGGGTGAGACGATGGAGGCACATGTGCAGAAATGCATTCGCCATTGACTGAGAAGCACTATTATTATTATTATTATTATTATTATTATTATTATTATTATTATTATTATTATTATTATTATTATTATTATTTTGGACACCGTGATAGCCCAGTGGTCAAGTTCTACCATCTGGGCCCTGTCGCCAGTTCGATTCCCGTCGGTGCCACCAGTATTTTCATTGAACATACCGGTCCGTCTGGACCAGTATTTTCATTGAACATACCGGTCCGTCTGGAAGTGTTGGAACTGCCTTTGCGGGGTGTCATTAGAGCTTATCGTCAATTCTTCGTACTCCCCTCACGGGTGAGACGATGGAGGCGCATGTGCAGAAATGCATCAGCCATTGACAGAGAAGCACTATTATTATTATTATTATTATTATTATTATTATTATTATTTTGGACACCGTGATAGCCCAGTGGTCAAGTTCTACCATCTGAGCCCTGTCGCCAGTTCGATTCCCGTCGGTGCCACCAGTATTTTCATTGAACATACCGGTCTATTTCTGGACCAGTATTTTCATTGAACATACCGGTCCGTCTGGAAGTGTTGGAACTGCCTTTGCGGGGGTGTCATTAGAGCTTATCGTCAATTCTTCGTACTCCCCTCACGGGTGAGACGATGGAGGCGCATGTGCAGAAATGCATCAGCCATTGACAGAGAAGCACTATTATTATTATTATTATTATTATTATTATGGACACCGTGATAGCCCAGTGGTCAAGTTCTACCATCTGGGCCCTGTCGCCAGTTCGATTCCCGTCGGTGCCACCAGTATTTTCATTGAACATACCGGTCCGTCTGGAAGTGTTGGAACTGCCCTTGCGGGGGTGTCATTAGAGCCTATCGTCAATTCTTCGTACTCTCCTCACGGGTGAGACGATGGAGGCGCATGTGCAGATTTGCATCAGCCATTGACAGAGAAGCACTATTATTATTATTATTATTATTATTATTATTATTATTATTATTATTATTATTATTTTGGACACCGTGATAGCCCAGTGGTCAAGTTCTACCATCTGGGCCCTGTCGCCAGTTCGATTCCCGTCGGTGCCACCAGTATTTTCATTGAACATACCTGTCTATTTCTGGACCAGTATTTTCATTGAACATACCGGCCCGTCTGGAAGTGTTGGAACTGCCCTTGCGGGGGTGTCATTAGAGCTTATCGTCAATTCTTCGTACTCCCCTCACGGGTGAGACGATGGAGGCGCATGTGCAGAAATGCATCAGCCATTGACAGAGAAGCACTATTATTATTATTATTATTATTATTATTATTATTATTATTATTATTATTATTATTCAGCCCAATGGCCTCAAGGCGTTAAACTGTGACGCAAACTCATAACCCTTTGGTGGTAGATGCTGGGGAGGAGGGTTGTTGCGCGCGTAAAAGATCTTAAACTCCGCATATGCTGGTTGATAGCCCAGGACCCAGCAGACACCAGATTGTTATGGGTGGGGTTTCGAGGCAGCTCTAGCAACCGCGCTTGGTGTATGCACTTGCACATTCGGTGACGTCTTGCAAGAGGTTGCTGGGACTGCGGAATAACCTCGGCTTAGTGCAGTCTTGCCCTCAGGAGCTCCATCGGTGGCCCCGATCATCAGGCGAGAGACTGACACGGGGGGGTGGAGGACCTCGAAAAAGGGTATTGGAGGCTTATGTCCGTTGAGGATATGCCATTAGCTGCATCAGTACGCCTCAGATATAGTATTATTATTATTATTTAG
This sequence comes from Paulinella micropora, assembly GCA_019918135.1. Classification (NCBI taxonomy): domain Eukaryota; phylum Cercozoa; class Imbricatea; order Euglyphida; family Paulinellidae; genus Paulinella; species Paulinella micropora. The sequence goes on from WBZZ01005565.1 coordinate 4,104, forward strand.
GGAGTACATAGGCCATCGGTCCCTTTCCATGGGCTGATTGGTATAAAGCTCCTAGATTAATGTTCTATGCCGTCACTTCCTTTATTCCACCGATTGGTGTGGAGACTTTCCTTATGGAATGGAGGACTGGATGCACATGGCCTTTTGGCTCAGCAATTGGCAGACGATACATATTATTATTATTATTATTATTATTATTATTATTATATTGTTATTATTATTATTCGATAGCATAGTTTAGAGAGGGGAGTATAGATACTTAGCTTTAGTATAGTTAGCTAGTGTGTGTGGCCTTCTATCAGTTATCAGTGAGCCTTTCCCTGTTTTTTTTTTTCGAGTATATTTCTTCTAACGGGAAGCGCTGCCATTTTTTTTTTAATTTAAACTCTCTTTTTATTATTATTATTATTATTCCTCTTTTGCTGCTGCTAATTAATTAATTAGCTTGCTCTTTAAGTTCACATCCGAGGACAACAAACATCGGGAGGGGGCGCTCGCGCTCGACGTTGCACTTACAAAGTACAACAATTTCGAACTGAAGGCGTCCACGCAAGTGGAGACATGTGAGGGTGAAACTTCACCTTGTGCTCCCGGGTCTTTTTCCCTATAAGTATGAAAGATTTTTATAAACTGATTGTTTATTTTTTATTTGCAGGCTCTTCATTGTCTTTCCCATTGGTTGGCGCAAGAAGACTCCTGCGCAAGTCAATCGAGGTACTGTATGTTTTTCAAAATTCACAAGCTGCACATATTTTTTATACTTGGATGTTGCAGGATCGAAGCGCTTCATTTTTGCTGCGCGCGAGGTCGACACTGACGGCGATGGCAAGGCTGACGAAATCCAATATCAGCTCATGGGTTTTTTTGGTTTTAACCTTAAACACTCTTGCATGCTTGATCCGTCGCCGATGGACTTCGAGAAGCAGGTGAAGCCCGCGTGGCTCCTCTACGTCGGTAACCCCACGAACCCGCCTATGATTTGCAACTGGCGGAAGCGGGAGCTTTCGCTTCTGTACGAAGCAAACAAGGTCATTTCTTCTTCTTCTTCTTCTTCTTCTTCTTCTTCTTCCTCTTCTTCTTCCATTTTTCTTTTTCTTCTTCATATACATGTTATTATTCTTTTTCTCCACCAGCTCCATCTTTTTTTTTTTTTTTGTTTTTTTTTTTTTTTGTTTTTGTTTTTGTTTTTTTGGCATCTTCCTTTTCTTTATTTTGCATATTTACTGCATGCTCGCCTGAAACGTTAGAAGAAGAATCAAAAAAAGGGCCCGACTGAGCCTCGCTCTTCGGGCAGGCCAAAAAAACTGAGATTCGGTAGCAACATTGTATGTAATGAAAAATGAAGGATGTATGTAATATTGTTTGGTTCTTTGTGCAGAATCCATCGACGTCGACGATGTTCCAGACGTTCCAGACGTCCCTGAAGAAGAAGAGACCCCTGAGCCTCCTATGCCTAAGGGGTCCAGCAAGAAAAAGCCAGGTACTAGCAAATTTCATCTTTTTTTGTGTGCTTTTTTTTCAGTGTTTCTAATTTCTGACGTGACTAGGCAAGCCGAAGTCCAAAAAGCCCGCGGTCGACGCTGATGAAGTGGACATGTCGTTGGAGGTATAATCTTTCCTACTCCTTCTTCTTCTTTTTCTTTTTTTTTGTGAGGGGGGGGCCCCCGGGGGGGGGGGGGTCAAAAGGTCTCTTTGGGCGCCGCAGCATATAGTTTAGAGAGGGGAGTATAGCTACTAGCTTTAGTATGGCTAGCTAGTGTGTGTGGCATTCTATCAGTGAGCCTTTCCCTGTCTTTTTTTTCCCGAGTATAATCTCTCTAACGGGAAGCGCTGACATTTTTTTTTCAAACTTTATTATTATTATTATTATTATTATTATTATTATTATTATTATTATTATTATTATTATTATTATTATTATTATTATTATTATTATTATTATTATTATTATTATTATTATTATTATTATTATTTAGGGAGTACATAGGCCATCGGTCCCTTTCCATGGGCTGATTGGTATAAAGCTCCTAGAGTGATGTTCTATGCCGTCACTTCCTTTATTCCACCGATTGGTGTGGAGACTTTCCTTATGGAATGGAGGACTGGATGCACATGGCCTTTTGTCTCAGCAATTGGCAGGAGATATACTATTATTATTATTATTATTATTATTATTATTATTATTATTATTATTATTATTATTATTATTATTATTCTTCTTCTTCTTTGTTGTTGTTGTTGTCGTTGCTGTTGGTTTGTTCTGCCACTGCCTTGTTCGCAAGAAATGAACGACTTCTTTCAAAACAACGGCGACCGGTATTGTATTCAGGGTAGTTCGTCCGCCGGCGTGTCGAAAGAAGTCGTTCAGGATCTTGTGAACAAGGCAATGTCAGAACAAGCCGCATCCATGAAGGAAATGCTAGCAGAAGAAAGAAAGTTGAGAGAGGAGGAAAGGAAGAAAAAAGAAGCGCAAGATCGGAAGGAAAAAGAGGCGCAAGAGAAGCGACAACGGGAAGAGGAGAGAAGAAAGAGGAAGAATTCGAAGAAGGAGAAGGAGGAGGAGGAGGAGGAGGAGGAGGAGGAAAGCTCAGAAGAAGAGAACGAGAGAGTGAAGAAGAAGATGAAGAAGAATAACAAGAACAAGAAAAACTATGATGATAATGATAACAACAACAACAACATCAGCAACAACAACAGCAACAACAACAACAACAACAACAACAACAAAAATAGTAAGAGCGAGAGAGAAAGCTTGCTGGAGGATCTCATCGCGCGGATGGCAGCTGGCGCTCTGTCTGCTGGTAACTCACCTTCCACCCCCCAACGCGGCACCGGTCTCACCGCTCCCAGCTCACCTAACGCATGGGAGTTTGTTTTAGCATCGCTTGCGCTGACTCGGCGCTAACTTCAAATGCACGCACCAGGTAGTTTGCATAGCTTTCACTTTTCTCCTTCATCTGAAAGATGTTTGAATTTGTTTTGTGTTTTTTTTCTTTGTAGTAGTGTAGTATTAATCGTAATTTTTTGCACTGGCAGGTTTGTTATGGTCGAAAGCGTGATTAAGAACGTTTGTCGCGTGCAAGAGTTAAACAAACTTCTAATTTAGTTAGTATGATATTACGGAGTTAGATTTATTATTTTTTTTAGTAATTAAAGAAATTTTGTTGTAGAATCTATGTATTTTGCGTGGCGACATCGCACTTCTCTTCCTCCCCCGTTTCCCCCTCCCCCCTCCCCCCCCCCCCCGGGGGGAATTTATTGTAGGTAAAAGCAATGTTTATTATCATAATAAAGTAAAATGCTTAATGTAAACAAAGATAAACAAACTTAAAAGCAAATTCTGCATGTTGGGCATTGTTATCATCATAGATTCATAGTAGCCGGGACTATGAAAAAGGAGAAAGATTACCGTGTCGGACCGGTTCCTGCCCACCTCTGAAGATGAAGTTAAAGTGTATTACAATTAATAAAAACATGTTTTAATATTATTTTTATATGTTCTGCAATCAGTGAATTGATTTCCTTTCATTTCCACACGTTTTCAAAAAAGTCCATATACTTCATGGAAAATTTCGGAAAAAGGGATACCCCCAAGATTGTCGAATGTTTAGTTCTAAGACACAGGAAGCGAAGAAGCGAGAGGTAAAACTTGTAGAACTAAGACCGATAAAAAACAGAGGTATAAATGGATATACATACCCCTTCAGAGACCTTGACATTAACTTCTATGATATGGATGCGATTGAAATATCAATTATGAGAGCAGTGAAGGATGCTAAAAATAGAGGTTTGACAAACGAAGCAAGTCTTCATGTCAAGTTTGCTTATATGACGGATATTGATGATGAAAAGTTTTATAGATGGAAAACTTTCAATTCAGTTAAGTTAAAAGACATTGAAGAGTTGTTTCGTGATATATATCTATACAATGAACAAAATCTTGAAGCCAGTGCGAATGGATATGATAGAATTATTCAACGTATGACTATTCAAATTATTCAAGAAGACGGAGGTGGTTGTAATCTCTCAGGAAGTGATAAGAAACATAAAACAGATGAAGGAATTCATATTAATCCAAGGAGTAAGGATAATAATTGTTTCTTCTATGTTGTTAAGGATATATTAAATCTACCTTTGAAAGGTAAATCAAAACTCAATAAAAAAGTATGTAATGATATTAGGCAAGAATTCAAACTAGAACATAATTCATATATACCACTTTCAATAGGATATGAAATCTTAAAAAAATATTGTATTGAAGGTAAGTATTTTGAATTGAATGATGCGACAACCAAACAGACATTCAAAAACTATGAAGACCCTTTAATATCAGCGGATGTGCTTTGCTATCTAAGTAAGGGACATTATATGAGTTTTATAAAAAGAAATAAAAATAGGTGTCCAGATTGCTTTTCAACTTATTTTAATAAACACACTTGTAATAATAAAAGAATTACATTTGCGAGTGCAAAATTAAGACAAAAGAAAGATCAATTTGAAAGTTTATTAACAACCTTTAATGAGATGAGTTATAATAACCAAGATGAGATTTTTCATTATGATTTAGAAACATATAGAAATGCGGAGGAAATCCATACCGCGTATATAGCAGGTTATACGATTGCGGATATTGGTTTTAAATATGTTGCTGGCGATGATTGTATTTCAAAACTCATTGATATAATATTTCAATATGCGGAAGACTTAGCGAAAAGAAAACCGAAAGCAACATTTTATGTTAATGCTTTTAATGGTAGTAAATTTGACCATTACTTCTTACAAAAAGAATTTATTAAAAGAAAAATAAAAGACACTCCTTTGATTAATAATGGTGCCATTATTTCAATGGAATACAAAAATATGAAATTCTGGGACTTGTCTAAGCACACAGAAGGAAGCCTTAAAAAGAACCTTGAAAGTTTGGGATGTAATGTGTTAAAAGGCGATTTTGACCACGAAAAAGCGAAACGATGGGGAGAAATGAGTGAAGATATGAAAAAAGAATGTTTATTGTATTTAGAAAAAGATGTTATGGGTTTGAAGGAACTATACGAAACACTAAATAAACCGATATATGAAGAACATAAAACGAACTTATCGGAGTTTATGTCTACGTCTTCTTTAACCTTTAATCTTTGGAAAAAGAAAATAGATAAAAAATATATTATTCAATTACCGAAATTAAATCAAGAAGGCGACTTTAGAAAAGCCATATATGGTGCTAGAACTTATCCAAGTAAAAGGAGATTTATCTCAGAGCAATATCAAAAATACACAAACGGCGAAATTGACTTTGACGAGGTTAAAGATTATCTTATTGATGCGGATGTTGTAAGTCTTTATCCAACGGCGATGCTTGAAAATTATATGACGGGAGAAATCAAGGAGTGTGAAGGAGAAATGAAAGGGAAAATTGGTATATATAATGTTGATTACATATCTCCAAAAAATCTATTACACCCGCGAATACCATTCCGCGATAGCAAAGGGTGTTTAAAGTGGGAATTAAGAGATATGAAAGACCAATGGCTTACTTCTGTTGATATTGAAGATATGATTGAACTTGGATACCAAGTCAAAATCAATCGTGGCTATTATACAGAAGGAGCAGAACCAGATATTCAAAGATTACATATTAGAGTTATTTAAACGAAAACAAAATTCAAAAAAAGGCACACCACAGTATTTATTAGCAAAGTTGTTTATGAATGTTTTATACGGAAAGACAATTCAAAGACCGATTAATTCTGTAAGCAAATTCATAACAAAAAATCACGAGTATTGGAAATTCTGGGCTAAACACGTGATAACCGATATTGAAAAGTTTGAAGAGGCTAATGGTGAATTATGGTTAATTTCTGGTATTCCAAGAGATGACAAATTGAAAGAAGAAAAAATTACAAAGCCCACTCACTGCGGGGCATTTATCTTAGCATACAGCAGACGAATTATGTATAAGTATATGTCCGAAGCCAACCCAGACAACGACCCAGACAGAGATTATTATTACACAGATACAGACAGCATTCAAAGTCATGTAAGAAACATTGAACGAATTAAAAGATTTAGAGATAAAACAATTGGCGGAATGGATGACGACCTTGGAACAGATTGCAAAATAATAAGGGGATTATGGATAGCACCAAAATTGTATATGTTGGAGTATGTAAAGAAAGGGGAAGAAAAAGGTAAAACTCATTTCCACTTTAGAGGTAAAGGTTTAGATTTGAAAAAATTAAATCCAACCGCTTATGAATTAATGGATAAGGGTGAAAGTTTAACTAATACCAGAGACTTTATAATGAAGAAAATACATACTAGCAGAAACAGCAAACAACAACATATTGAACACTTTAGCATACAACACCAAAAGAATGTAGTAAAAGTAGTTAATAAAACAAGATGGTGCGGTCGTGAGTTTATCAACGAAAATGATAGTATCCCTTACGGCTTTGATATCTGAAAACAAAATATCAATTAATTAATTAATTTTTTTTCCATAAAATTTTTTACCACTCTATATAGACAGATGACCACCCTCACCAGACTATCGGAAAAATTTGGACGACTTTCAATTGAGAAGAATAAGGAATTCTTTTCAGTAAGAGATGTCCAACAGATGATTGACGAAGAAATTAAGGCGATTGAAAAAAGTAGAGAAGGCAAGCCAAAGGATACTTTTCCATTCGGTAAGTATAAAGGTAAGAAAATTCAAGATGTTGCTACCATTGACAAACCATATCTTGAATGGGTTATGAAACAGCCGTGGTTTGATAAATTTACGGACATTAAAAGTGAAGTTAAAAAATATTTATAATAAAAAATTAATATTTATATTATATACGAATTATGTCAGACCTCTCAACCAAACAAGACTACTTAAATGAAATTGAAAAATGGAACCTTGACATTGAAATTAAAAAGCCAACAATTAAATGGACTAAGCCAGACATTGTTTCTTTCTATGAACAATACAAGCCGAGGGACGACAACGTAAAAGTTGTTATTCCATTGGAAGCCATAACGGACATTGAAGAAAGCACACCATTTACGGCGACTGATTTGAAAGAGGGAGGGGGTGCAACCCCCTACCATACCCCCGCGGGTTTGGAAAGGGACGAAGACCCTTCCACGGGGATTACCGAAATCAAGGCTAATGTTGGCGAAGAAATAGCAAATGTTTCATGTACAGAAGAAGGATGTGTATTAAGGAAAGCGAGTGTTGTTCTTCAATATGGAAAATATGCTCACAAAAACATTGAAGACGTAGCCAAGATTGATAAACCATACCTTGAATGGTTAGTCCAACAGCCATGGTGCCAAAATATTGATGACATAAAAAAAATCCTGTAATATCACATTTTCTTCCATTAATTTTTTTTTGATTTACTGATCCTCTATAAAGTTAGCAATAACATTAATGTTGCTACCTGCCCCTGCCGACACTGCCTTTTGTGTAAAAGTTAATACATCGTTCGGGGTTAATTGAATATCGTAAGTTCTTAAATTAATTTGTTGAGTAGAGGTAGCATTTACATAAATCTTAAAAATTGTAGTTCCGTTGGCGATAGCACTCGCTTTTGTGTCCGTATCTACGATTGAAGTTGTGGCATCAACATCAGCAAAATTAGCCCCTGTTAGCGTCCCATTCAATACCATTCTGACGACATTTGACTTAGTATCTTCATTTGTGATACTTATCAACGAAGGAAAGACATTTGAATAGTTGGTTAGGCTATTATTGAATAGTGCTTTATTTCTGATACTTAAAATGGGGCTTTCGGTGGTGCTTGTTTTTTCGTCTCCTTCCGCAGTATTTGTAATACTTGTATTAATAGTATTTGACCCCTCAATGAATAAACTGGCACTCGCCGTTTTAAGAGTTTGTATTCCATTAGAGGCATCATTCCTCATTAGTGCGGTAAATGGTAAAGTAGTGTTTCTTAGACTTACACCTGTGTTAGCATTCGCATACTTAATAGTATGGACTAATTGAAATTCCCCCGTTGTAGGATTTTCAATAGAAAACCTTATAGCACCAAAGCCTAAATATTGAAATTGAATTTGGAATACATTTCCTTTACTCCAATCAATAAGTGGCATATCTCTCGTCCCGTCGCACGGGTCATCCCAGTTTGCTTGTTGGATATAAGTTGTAGCCCCTCCTTTGGCTTGTAGAATTCTCATTCCGACATTAGTTTTATAAAAATAGAAACCATTTGAAAAATCACTTTCACCAATTCCTACACAAGAATAATAGTCTTTTGTGTCATCAGTCGTCCATATAGCAGTAAAGCGTCCAACAACTCCCATACCAGTCCGATATTTTATTCTTCTTTTACTTGTTAGAATAGCAGTTGAAGTATTGTTTGCTTGAGTTTTTAATTCCGCCATATTACTATTAAAAGAAACACTCGCATTTGTCTGAGTTAATGACCATATTCGTGTATTAATAGTGTATGGAAAAATTTCCTGAACAACTGGCGTAAGTTGGCTTGTTAGCGCTTCACCGAAAGCGGTTTTCATATTATTGGTTTCAATATTACCATCATATCCGACTTTGACATTTATAAAATCTCCGTCTGGATTTTGTGCGACTAAGTTTCTCTGGTGGGACATAGTATATAAATCAAAAAAAATATTTTTTATTTTATTATTCTTTCTCTCTTTTTTTTGAGTTTGGGGCTCCAACGAAGTTGGAGGTTCGTGCTTCGCACAGAACAAGTGGTTTTTCAAAAAGCACTTACGACATCAAAATTTCAATTCCCTTAACAAGCACACTTCGCTGAAGAATGGCATAAGTGTAATGGTTTTGGATTTGGGCGGGAGTAGTAGCTACAAACTCATATCGTCTCTCGGTGTCAAGACTTAGTCCGCTCACCTCATAGCCGTCAGTATCCTTATCACACAGAGGGCGGTTATGATCCCAAGTATCCACATGGAACCAGTTGTAATGATAGACATCGCTATTTAGGATAGCACTCCCCTTCAACTTATCCTTCAAAATCATATAGTCTTCATTCTTAATGGTATCAACATTGAATTGTTGAAGTCGGGAGCCGTCAAGAGTGGTGTAATAAGTCTGAACCTTCTTTCCTGCGGGTGTAGCATTCCCATCAGTTCTGTTGTCGTTATCAAAAGAAGTATTTTTCTTTTCGTCGCTATTAAAGACAGATGTGTAGATACGACGAATTCTCTCACCCTGTGAGCGGTTCATCTTAACGACAAAGTTTTGATTTCCACTACTGAGGCTGTGTTTCCACGAAATGGGATACTCAATCTTGAAAGGAAAGCCTTCGCCCGCAATCTTCTGTTGAACACCCAAGATGACATTCGGGTCAGTCTCAAGGGCAAGGAATAAATTCAACTTGGTAATAGTAGCGCCAACAGTAGTGGCCGCTGCACCAGTAGCAACAGAAGAAACACTAGTTCCGTAAAAACTTGTTCTCTCAGTGCTCTCCCACACAATTCGCATATCAAGAATTTCATTAAAGCCGATAGTCTTATCCAGTTCAAAAATGGTTCCAAACAGCATACCCAAAGGAAGATTTACACTAATCTGTGGGTAAGCACCGACCGCACTCGCACATATAAAATACTTTGCTTCATCAGTAGCAACATTCACATAATCACCATCACTCCCATCAAAACTATTGAGGTCGCTTAAATGTCGTTGTGCATCGGTAGTAGGTTGAGTTACGAAATTTCGCACATTTTGGACGACGGCAGTTAGAGCGGTTCTAATAGTCGCCACAGCATTATCAGCAACGGCGGTAGTCGGGTATTTTGTATCATCTCCAGCAACAGTCGCACCAGTAAAATCACTCATGACACGACCAGTCATCGTAATCCCACTCTTGTTGTCAGCATTACACTTTTGAAGCATAGCACCAGAGCCAGTCTTACCCAAAGTCTTTTCATCATACTCCCCGTGGTTTTCAAGGGCCATAAATTTTTCATATTTAATTTCGGGCTTCCAAACCATCTTAGTGTAATTGCCCACATGTTGAAGATTACACAGATACTGCCCGCTCCTACTTCGCAGTTCAATAGTTCTAATCATAGAAAGACAATCAGCATAAATACGATTGTAATTACCACCGCCAGCAGTGGTAGGAGTGTAAGTAAATCGCAATACAGACCTCGCAAGGTTCAGTGGGCGGGTAGGGATTTCAAAGGTGCTTTCCATACCCCCAGCAGTTGTGAGATTAACATCCTGCGAGCCTTCACGGCTAGTAAGTTTGTTCAATTCATACTTACCCGTGAGCAGTTCCTTAGTCTGATGGACTAGTTCTCCTCCGTATTGGACAGGCATTTTTTTGTTTGTTTTTGAAGTAGTGTAATTAACTAATTCACCAGAATATATAATAGCATAGAAAAAAATAAATAATTCTAAAATTACCCTACCGCGATTTCAACAAATTGAAGAATGAATTAAATAAACTAAAATAATTAGTTTCACGATAAACCAATAAGGTCATAACGATACCCAAACCATTAAGGTTAATTGCTTGGTCATTTTCGTCCGTCAAGTAAAACCTAAACACATTGTTTGAATTTGCGGACAATGTTTTTCCATATTCCCTACCAGAGCCGTCATAAATGACAGAACCAAAAGGAATTTCATTGGTCGTGTATATTTCTTGAAGCACATGATTATCTCCTTCCCCAACTAAGTCAGATTGAAGATACAAAGTTTTTTCTCCAGTTAGAATAATTACATTTGGCGATTTAATAAAATCATTAGCAAAGAAATATGTTGAATTTCTATCAAAACCCATTACCTCATGAATACGAGTATCACCATCAAATATAAACCTCGGTTGAATACCTCCATTGTTTGACACAGTGAATGTTAATTTACCATCCTCGGGGTCTGTGTTGGTATTATTACTGGATACCACATAAGTATAGTCATTCGGACTTTCTGCGGTCAGCACCTCAGATAGTTTATTTTTTAAGTTGTTCATTGTGTAGTTGCCCTCAGGTATCGTAATGAGTGCCTCATACCCGTCTTCGCTAAGAGTAAAAGTATTGTAAGGACTGGCAACTGAGTAATAAGATTTTGGAACATAGATATGAAGAATTTTGCAGTGTGTGGGATTGTCTAGTGATTTTAAGTTTATTTCGTGTGTAAAGTCGTTGTCTGTCCCCGTTATCCTATTTTTGCTGTTGATATAGTAAATACCACTACTTCGCCCGCCTTTATACTCCATTGATATATAATACAAATAAATAATTTTATATGTAGGTGTCAAATCCATATCCATTCTGTGCTTTTAATTTTTCCGCTTCTTCTTCTTTTAAGTCTGTATAGCCACTAGCAAATTTAAATCGCACTCCTTTTGCTCGCTCTAAAAGAAACCGCATTGAGTGCCAACCGCATGTGTCGCTCGTATCAGATTGTTGATTTACTTGATTGACCTTCATCAACAAATAACTATCTGGATTACTTCGGTCAATTAGTCGTTTCATTTGTTGTTGAAAGTCTTCCGTCGGTTGATATTCGGCTAAAGGGTCATACACTTCAACACTCCTATCTTTATTTAGACTTACCCATATAGCCATCCAGTGCTGACCTTTTTTGTTGCTCGGGTCGGTATTCATAATAAATCCGTATTGCTTTCTTTTTTCTGGATTTAATTTGTATATTTCATCACTCGCAATTGTTCCTAAATACCATCCATATTTTTTCATTATGTCGTTGATTTCACTAGTCATTAACCCCTTACCGACTTTACCAATTCCTACCGCATCTGATTCTGGTTCGGTTTCTGCTTCAGTCATATTTGCTTGCGCTTCTTCAGGCTCTTGTATAATAGGTTGTTCTTCTTTATTGTCTTGTTCTTCTTTATTGTCTTGTTCTTCTTTATTGTCTTGTTCTTCTTTATTGTCTTGTTCTTCTTTATTGTCTTGTTCTTCTTTATTCTCCTTGGCTTTATCTACTTCTTCTTTCTTTTTTTGCTACCGCACCTTCTCTCCATAAATCAAATTCAACCCATGCTTGTTGTGAGTTCAGCACTTGGTCAGTTATAATTGGACTTTTGTATAGCCATTGTTTTAACATTTCAGAATAGTTTATTTTTCCACCTCTTGGTGGCTTTATGTCAGGGATAACATGTCCAATAAATCTTAGTTTTTGAATAATCTTTTCATTAGAAGGATACGCATTTCGTCGTTTCTTTCTAATACTCTCAGCAAACATACCATCAATTATTTTTTCCCGTTTTGTTTGTTTATGTTTCTCCTCTTCTTCCGCATCCTTTACAATAACTCCCTTTGTTCTCCTTGGCGGTCGTCCATGTGGCGGTGGCGGTGGCGGTTTTATCATAGGCGGTGCTACTGGTGCCATCAATAAACCCTGTCTATGTCGTCGTTCTGCCTGTAGTTCCTGAATAAGTCGTTGTTCCTTCTTCTGTTCCCTATCCTTTTCTTCCTGTCTTTCCTTAATCTCCGCCAGTTGTCTTTTATGTTCCCTATCCATTGTTTCTTTTAGTTCCTTAGCATCGGATTGGATTTTTCTTTCTAGCCTCTTCTTTTCTTCTTCAGCATCAACTCGCGCTTTTTCCTCTTTTTGGTCTATCTCATCAATCTTTTCGTATTTCTCCTTTCTGAGTTTGTCTAAGTGGTCATTAATGGCGGTTCTAGTATTTTGTTCAATCTCCGACAAACTCTGGACTTTTCTTAAGTCTTCTTTTCGCTTAGGTGTCCGTCTTGTCTTTGGCCGATTTAGATATTTCATAAAAAGTTTAACAATTTGAAGTGTGCTCATATCATTTGTCTTTTTACCGAAATTAAGATAATATTTTTTACCCTTCTGGATAATATACGGCTTACCGCTCTTATTCCTATAAACCCGCGGGGGTCTTAATTTCTGTTTCTTTGTTTTTTTGGTTTTAGCAACCATCGTATATTTTAAACAAAAAATATTTCCGCATAATTTCTAAACAAAATATCTTCATTTAGAATTTGAGTGCTCCACGTCCTCTCTGCTTACCATACCCCAGTCTTGATGCTACAGCACCAACACTACCTGCGTAAGGCACCCCGACACTACTTAATGCTCCCGCAGTCCTTGAGATTAACTTATTACCGCGAAGAAATTTATCAACGGCAAAGACCGTTTTCCCAACTTTTTGCCAGTTGATTTTACCACCTGCTTGTCCCTTGCCTCCTTGCTTCTTCTTGCGACCAGTCTTCTTTTTGCCTCCAGCCATGTTTGTGCTTGAGTTAATAGTTCGTTTGCCGATTGTTGGAATGACTTCAACGCGAGTTGTTTTTACTACCATAAAAAGATAGATGAATATATAATACAGAAAAAAAATAATTATTTTTGATATTGATATTTGTTTCAGTTCCGATCCGACGAAGTCGGATCTACAGCGTCTTCAACAAACATCGTTTTTTTGCTTTAATGGTCATCGATGTTTTGTGATGACGACAGTCAGAACAAAACATCAAAAATATCATTATTTCATGCGATAAGCAAAATTTTTTCTTAACTCATCATCAACACTTGAGACATAAAGAAAATTAAATCTATCCTTTGTAGCCTCGTGATATTTTTGAAGAAAATAATCAAAGTCAAAAGATAAGTCTAAGTGCTTATACACAAGTTCCATTTTGTCCTGAGACTGGCCCGGAAAGATTAATAAATAATCTAACTGCTTAATGGCTTCTGGCCGTAAGTCGTTCAAATACTGGCTTGACATAATCACCTTACTTTTATAGTGCCTGTTCTTTTTTAACAAATCACTTACGGACTTGTCTCTTAATCCACTCCCTAAATCATCCAAAACAAAAACAACCTCTGGAGAAATATACTTACTCGGCCTTTCTTTTGCCTCTGCGGTGCTCTGTTTCTTTTTTTCTTCTTTTCCAAAGTATAAAAATTGTGGCTTCTCTATTTCTTCTTTGTCCTGTTTTACTTCTCCTTCGTGTTGCTCGTCCTGTCTGTTCAGTTTGTCTAACTCATAATCAATGACATTCACACCATCAGATTTAAGAAAGGTATAAATTGCCATCGGGTTTCCCCTGTTTTTAAAGTGCTTTACCATTGCTTTATAAATGTAGTCTTTGTGTATTGTTGAAGCAATAATGACAATACGGGTTTTTCTGTCTGTCGTCCGTTTCAGTATTTCAAAGAGTGCTGTCGTCTTACCGCTCTTCTTACGAGCAAGCAGAAATATATTGGCGTAAGGTTCGTTAAATAATTTGTAGCCCTTGGCTTTTTTATCTCCGTTTCCGTCCTGCTTCACTGGTTTCACCTTGACATTGTTAATCTTCAACATCTTATATTATTATCCTAAAAACTCTAAGCACACAACAATTCTCCCCGCTAAATTTCCTGTGTCAATATTTCCGCTGTCTGTTTCAAGGACTTTAAATGTATATTGTCCGTCGCTCCATCCGATATTACCCAAATTATAACTGAGGTTTGAAATGTTTGCTGTGGTGCTGTCCGCAAATGTGCCAATAATTCCAATTCTGTCCATATAAAGAATTCTGGTTTTGGTTTCAGTGTGGTCGCTGTAGTAGTGAATAAACTTAACATTCATTTTTGTCGGTGTAAATGACATTTGAATGTTCTTGTTAAATGATTTACTCCCCACAAAATCATTGCTTAGAAAAATAATCCGCTGATATTTATGCTCCGTCATTCTGACTACGCTTGCTACGCCACTTCGTGCTTTGTAGTTAAAATATATAAATATAGATATAAGATGATAAAAATTTTATTATTATTATTTGTTGTGTCTGTGTTAGGTAGGACTGCCTGCGACTTTTACTCACGGGTTAATAATTCAAAAAAGGATTGTTGTGTTTATTGTATTCAAAAAGGAATAGAAACTAAATTTACATGCGTGTATAAGCCGATGAGTGATTGGTGTGTGAGTTTTGATGAAGCCATTCCGCTAATCTATGCGGGTGATAGTTCTTGGTATAAAATACACTTGTATGAGTGTTCATTTCTTACTTGAAGACGGAGATGGAAGGCAAATACCGATGAGTAAGGTCAAAATTCCGACATAAGTATTAGCAACCTCGCACGGTAAGTTCTTTTCAGATAGCCTCACGATACAAAGGGTTATAATGGCAATAATGATACTCATTTGAAATAAGTATTTAATAAGTCGGCTGTCTGTCGGTCTGTTTGTTATACAACAACAATTCCAGTTATCTTCCAATTCGTGCTCTACTTTTTTTTCTTCATTCTTAAGTTCTACTTCAAGAACACGAGATTTTAATTCGGGTGTGAGTTCGCCATCCGCCATATCAATCAAGGGTGGGGGTCTATGAAGTCTAGTTGTATTATTGTGGGACATTTGGAAATAAAACTGCTCGTATTTCTGCTAATTGTTTTGCTTGGTCTTGTAGTATATTCATAAGATTTTTATTTTCTTTTTTTAATAAATCTATCGCTTGTGATAGATTACCTACCTTTTCCGCCATGTGTTGAAAAGCACTAACTAATATTGGAATAAAACTTGTATATGTTATGCCTTCAAGGTAGCCTTCTCCATCCTCTGCTTTCATTCCACTTTCAGATACAAATTCTGGAAAAATCTTTTTTACTTCGTCCGCAATAAACCCGTGGCCTTTTTTTTCTTTCTTTTCATCTGATTTCCAATAATATGAACAACAATTTATTTTCATTAGTTTATCGCAACAATCACCGCAGTCTAATGTTTTAATATCCGATTTTAGCCTCCTGTCCGAGGAGTTTGTCCAAGCACCATTAAGCGGAATATAATTATAACTGCCTGACGGCTCGCCAGTAGTAGAGTTTGAAGTAGTCCAAGCATGAAGCAAACCAGTAGAAGAAACAATTACACCATAATTCGTATATCCTCCCGATTTAAAAAATAGTTGCGGGTCGTTAGTAGCGGCGGGTCTTTTTCGTATTAATAAATTACCGCTGGATGCTGTTGGTAAAACTAACTCTCCCGACGTATTAATATTAATTGCCTCAGTGTAAGATATATTGTTTCCAACCGCTGTTCCTGAATTATAATAAAAAGCGAGTTTTCCACCTTTTTGAATTAGAAAGTTTGAACCGCTGTGGCTTGATTTCCAGTTCGTGCCGTCAAAATAAGCATCAAAACTTAAATTCACATTGTCGTGTGCCCAATTCAATAATTGAAATGTTGGATAAGCATCCGCCGTTGTTATTGCTTGTAAGTGTGCCCCTGCGATATTTGAAGCAGTCCCGTATATTTCTAAACCACCTGTTGATCCCACTCCCTTTGTTGAGTTGCCTATGATTATCGGTTTGCCTGATGCTGTTGTTATTTTGTCGCTTGTTGCCAATGTTGTAGTTGATATCCCCGCACTAGCCGTTATTAACCCTTTCGTCCATAAAGTACCGTTTGCCCCGTTCAATGACATTAATAATTGTTCGGACGAGTTCTCCCATATAAATCCGTCGGTTGAAGCATTACTTCCCCTAAATCTAACAGCAAAAGAAGTGAAATCGTTGCCTGCAACCGCAGACCCTCCCGCTAGACTTCTGGTATTTGCACCTCCTCCATTTGAAGCCATATAAATACCATAATTTGTATTGCCAGTGTCCCACAGAAATATTCCTCTTGTATTACCTCCATTAGTATTTCCTTGTATAACTATGCTTGAACCTCCTGTTGCTGTTAGTAGACCACTTGCAGTTAATGTTGTTGTTGATATACCCGCATTTGCCGTTATTAATCCACTCGCGGTTGCTGTTGTTGTTGATATACCCGCGGTTGAAGTAATTGTTGTTCCCGTTATTGTTCCTCCATTTGTTATATTGTTTGAGTTCATATCTAAGGCTCCATAAAACCGCATACCGCCAGCATTGTTAAAACGGACAATGTCAGACGAAGCACTTTTATTATCCAAAAGTTTTGAAATATAAAGTCCCGCCCCTTTTACATCAGATGCTACATTCGTAAATACATAACCTCGTTGGTTCGCGGTTCCACTTGTAGCAGTATTTAGAGTAAATAAGAAATACTGATAATCTCCTGATGTCTGTGAAAAGAATATATCACCTCCATTTTGGTTTAATATTCTCGCCCCATTATATGTTATATTTCCTCCATTAATGATATCCACATTATTGAAATCGGCTTGGCTTAACAAATTCAGTGCCCTTACATCATTTCTACTTCCATTAAATATCTTAATTCCTGTTATGGTTTGGTCGCCTGTTAGTTTTACATTTTGCCCGTCCAATGTGTCCGCATACCCTTTTGTCGCTCCGTCTGTTGATAATGTCGGAGTTCCAAGGTTGGTTATTTTGCTACTATTACAATCTAGCCCCGAAGCATTTTCCCAACCAACAATCGTCCCGTCAATAATGAAACTTATTTTTTTGGCAGAAATTTCAAAGTTGTAATATGTTGCAGTTTTCATATCCAAACTAGCAATTGACCCGATATTACTGGTAGAATTGAAAACGATAAATGTGCCCTTTGTTGTAGCATTTATTGAATTTCCCGTTATTTCAACACCACTGCTATATGTCTTAATTCCTGCTATGGTTTGGTTTCCTGTTAGTTTCACATTTTGCCCGTCTAATGTATCCGCATACCCTTTTGTCGCTCCGTCCGTTGTTGCTGTTGGTGTGGCCAAATTTGTAATTTTTCTATTGTTTAAAGATAGTGTCGTGCCCGTTGCTGTCGCGATTACATTATCACCCGCATATAAATCAACATACGAACCCGTTATTTGTATCGGATACCAAGTCGCTGTTGCTGTCTTTTGTGCGGCAATCATTCCTATTTTTGTATCAAAGGCTATGCCAATGCCGTCAAAAGTAGTAGGGTTGGACGAACCATTTACTTCCAAAGTTGAAGTAAATTTTTTATTCCCTGCTATGGTTTGGTCTCCTGTTAGTTTAACCACCGAAGTGTCAAGAGTAGAAACATCAATACCATCAACCAAA
The DNA here is from genome assembly GCA_019918135.1 of Paulinella micropora. Taxonomy (NCBI): domain Eukaryota; phylum Cercozoa; class Imbricatea; order Euglyphida; family Paulinellidae; genus Paulinella; species Paulinella micropora. The sequence goes on from WBZZ01005565.1 coordinate 22,030, forward strand.
TTCACATTTGTTATGCTTTGGCTTTTCATATCAATACCCGCACTAGCATTTATTATGTTGCTGAATGTTTTGGTTCCTGCTATAGTTTGGTCTCCTGTTAGTTTAACGACAGAAGTATCAAGGGTGGATACATCAATACCATCAACCAAATTTACATTTGTTATTGAAAATCCACCCATATTTAAACTGCCCGTCATAGCCGTTGTTCCGTCCTTTGCCAGTTTCGTATCGGTAAATGCTTTCGTTGAAGCATCGCCGTCGTAGAATGGCGCGGGCAATCCGCTGATTGCTGTTGTGCTGTTAAAATTTAAAACATTATTTGTCAATGTCATTCCACCCCCTGTTGTTGGAGCAAAAAGTATAGACGAGCCGACAAAAGATAATGGATAGCCCGTTGCTCCACCTGCCTGCGACGAATAGATAGAGCCCATATTATTGTTATAATTGAAGAATAATTTGCCTGTGTTTAATGGATTTGTGTCTTTTACGGCCACATAAGTAGTAAATGTTTTATTCCCTGTTATGGTTTGGTCTCCTGTTAGTTTAACGACAGAACTATCAAGAGCCGAAACATCAACACCATCAACATTACCGACATTTGCTACATTAAAAACCCCCATATTTAAATCTCCAAACATCATAGCGAGACCATCCAATCTTAGAAATGGAGAGTTTGTATTGCGCCATTGGCCTGTTGAATAAATGAGCAGTTGGTTATCGGCGGGTGTGCCTGTAATCAAAACATCGCTGTGTGTATTAATTGAGCCGTCCGCTGACACTTTATCATTATTGTCTTCATGCTCTGATATCCAAGTATCGACATCTTTGGTATTTAGTAAATTAACTCCCGTTATATTCAAATTACCACCCATACTAATGTTGCCGAATTCATCCACATTTATTGGAAATGTTTTATTGACCCAGTTTATTGAGTTATATGTTAGATAACTATTCATAGCAATTGGTGCTGTTATGACTACATCGGTGAGTGTATCAATTGACCCAATGGTGGTATTCCTCCATTTACCATCTACATCATTATATGTTAAGTATTGCCCGACCGTTGGAGCGGATATGTTTGTGTCTATCAAATTATATAAACTGGTTTGGTGTGGATTGGAAGTATTGCTTCTGTGTTGAGTTGAGGCTTTGACTTCGTCATTGTCCCTTACTCGTTGCTCTGTGTAGTATAAATTTTTTCCTTCTTTGACATCTGTTGTTGATTTGGTAGATAATCTTGTGTCAAATCGTAAATCAGTATAGTAGAGGTTCAAAGGGTTTTCATCTTCTGGCACTCTGTCTGTATTTAAACCTGTAATATTAGTGTTTGTTAGATCGAGGTTGGCTATGTTAGCCGAATCGGCATCTATTTGACTGAGCCCCAACAAACTCTTGTATTGACTTCCCATCGTATATTAAGAAAAAAAATAATATCGGTATTTCAAAAATTGAATGTTGCTAGTCCTATTCTTTTATTTCGATTGTAATATTCTCTTGCTTTCTTTGCTACAATCTCTTTATTTTGTTTTCGATATTCTTTCTGTCTTTGTTGATAATACATTTTATTTTTTTCATAATATTCTTCAAAATATTGTTTTCTTTGTTGTTTTATATTTTCTCTATTTCGGTTGTTGTATTCTTTATGATATTGTTTTAAATCATTTTTATGTTCTTCATCCCACTCTTTTTTTGTTCTTCCCGCTATGTATTTATTAACACAATTTTCTGTTTGTCTGATTAATTCTCCTTCCCTTTTTCTTAGTTCATATACATTGTTGCAGGGAAATTCTTCTATCAATTCGATGTAATTGTCCTCATATTTTATAATTTCTTTAGATGATAGTTGTTTCTTCTGTATTTTAAAATCTTGTCTATGCTTATATAGCCTTTTATGTAATGGTTCTGTTGTAGAGCCGATGTAAATCTGGTCTGTCTGGTGAGACCTTATTGAATAAATCTTTCCTTGCTTATAGTCTGGCATTGTCGCTTTATGTATATTTTTATCTTTATCTTTATATGGAATTAATTAATTATTTATTTATTTAAAAAATACTAAAATATAATAATCTTAGTATAAATGCCGTCTCCCGAAGCAAGTCGTAAGAACTGGGGTAGTGCTGTGGAAGGAATAAAAGCAAAAGCGAAACAACGAAAAATGGAACATGCCAAAAAGGTTTTGGAGCAATACCGAAATGCGATTAAAAACGAAGACGAAGATATGGAACAAAAAATAGCAGAGATAGAGAATAAGAATGTGGCGAGCGATATTATTAATGAGAAGGACCAAGATGACACACCAGAGCAAAGCAATGATAGTGAGGACGAGGATGAGGTTGATTTTACTGATATCATTGCGGAAAAGATGGCTAACATGAAAATCAAAAGAGCAAAAGCGGAAACTAAGAGAGAAAAGAAGAAGAGTAAGAAACCAAAGCCTGAAGAGAGTGAAGAAAGTGAAAGTGAGAGTAGTGAAGAAGAAGAACCAAAGCCTAAGAAAGGGAAAGGAAAGAAATCAAACATATCTGTTAATGTTTATAATCAATCTAAAAAGACAAATAAGAAAGAAAAAAGTGATGATGTCTCAAGGATGTTTTTGAAGTTTTAGATGTCACCAAAGATAATGGTAAGAATAATAATTAGCATACTCTGGATTATTATAAGTTAATTTACCTTTTGAATTTTTTATAGCCTTTGCTCTCATTCTGTATTTTTTTCTTCTTTCTTTATCCAGATGGTCTAAATGTGAATATAACCCTATGAGGTCTTTATAATGTTCGTATCTGGTATCGCCGAAATTAATAACCTTACCTTTTGGACTAATGACTTTATATTTTTTGTTTTTTACATTGGACTTTGAAAACCTCATTTATATAATATGTCTGATTTAGACCATAAACATACAATTATTAATACCCAAAATCGTAATAGTCAATTAGAAGAAACACCAACGGGGGAAGTAGTTAAAACAAAAGAAGATGAAGCACTTGAAATACACCACCAGAAAAAGAACCCGAAAATATGGAATACTATATGGGTTGATAATCCATTAGACCAAGTCTTTCTTGACTTAGCAGATATGAGTAAATTAAAAGATAAGAAAGGAAATAAAGGATATGCTTGGATGCTTGTTTGGATTGATTGTCATTCAAGATTTTTAATAATCATTCCATTAAAAAATAAAACAGCAAAAGAAGTTTATTATGCTTTGAAATCTATACCTTATAAACCAAAATCAATTACAACCGACAGCGGAGGAGAATATAAAGGTGCTACTCGTGAATATTTTATTCAGAATGGTATTAAGCACGATGTGGTTGAAGTAGGCGACCATAGGGCCTTAGCGGTTGTTGATAGAGTGATAAGGAGTATTAGAAGATGGTTAGATTTATTATTTGAAACTAATAGAAATTTTGATTGGGTAAGTTATATTCAAGACTTAGTCAATGCTTATAATCATAAAGTTCATAGAGGAATTCAAGTCAGACCAGTGGATGTCTTTGCTAGAAGAGATAAAAATAAACAGACTATCACTCGTGATGACCTTATTAATGAATTCAATGTTGGTGATACTGTAAGAAAGGAAAACAAACGTAATTTATTTTCCAAAGGAGGAAAGACTTTCAGCAAAATTATTTATAAAGTCAAAAGCAGTTCAGGATTCAAAATCATATTAAATAATGATGAGTTGGTAAGTCCAAGAGATTTATTGAAAGCTGATTTTACTAAACCAATTGACGAAGAGAAAGACATAAAACAACAAACAAAAGAAATTATAAAGGAAAAGAAGACAAAAGAATTGCTAAAGAGAGAAGAAATAGAACCAGAAAATATTAGAACAAGCAAAAGAGAGAGGAAGGTGAAAGTAGTAATGGACCTTTAATGAAAAAATACCACCACCACTCACCAGATAACACCAATTTTGACACACTTGGTGCGGTATAAAAATCCTTTACACCAGATTTGAAAATTTTGGTGCGGTTTAAAAATCCTTTACACCAGAAATGTAAATTTTGGTGCGGTATAACTGGACAACTTTCGGGTAAATTAGTCCCTTTGGGATAATTGTCAATTGCTTGCTATTGACTAAATTTAATGATATATACATGTTTTCTTGTAGTGTGCTATATAAGGCTATTTGGTTGTTTTTGTTTCTTTGTATTTATTGTATCGGAAATCCATAGGAGGGGGTGCCGCACACTTTTTGAAGGCGAGAATTTACAAAAATTCTTGCCGAGAAAAAGTGTATCATCTACTACTCAAGAACATGATGTTGATTGTAACATGTCAAAAGCATTACATCCTGTCGTCAGACCTTCACATAGTGAACATATTCACGCCACTGTTTTCCACCGCATGTGTAAACATAGAGAATTTTAGGTAATGGAGAGAATGGCTCACTATATGGGAGTGAAGATAGTCGGGGCAGGGTGGCGAGAGAGAATTATGAAGTGCGAATATTGCTTAAGAAATTTGATAAAGAAGGCACCGCACTTTCACAAGAATCACCATGTAGTAGAACGACATCCAGGTGTACATATTTCTATGGATACTCACGGATGGTGGAATACTATATCGTGGAATGGCAAACGGTACAAATTTACAGTCAACTGTCTCGGTTCTAATTTCGAGCTCGACTATTATCTGCTGCATAAGAATGAATTTTTTCCGTGTTTCCTTAAAGCCGTCACGTACTTTGAAAGACACACGAACCGGAAGGTTAAATTTATTACTTGTTACCAGGAATATGGTCGTTATGAATCCTTTCAGGAGTGGGTTGATACCAACCAAACTATTTCAATTGAGGCTCCTACAGCCGAGAAACAGGCATTCTCAAAGATAGAGAGATCACATCAAACCAATGGTGGTCCCCGCACGAGTCATGCTTAGCGATGCGGAACTCCCTCCGTCTTTTTGGACGGAGATGGAGAAGAATGCCACATACATCAACAACTTACTCACGATAGCTAAAGGGCCCTTTAAGGGCAAGTCCCCTTACGAAGTTAGTCACCGTCGGAAACCTTACCTACATCATCTTCGCCCCACCGGTTGCGCTGCTGTGATGAAGGTCAAGGCCCGACGTGGTAAAGGCGAAAGGGGAAAGAAAGTAGCCTTCTTAGGATACGAACGTAATACGAATATTATCGGGTTTATGATCCCATTGCGCGAGTAATTATAATACACGGTAATGTCCAGGGTGTTATGTTTGATGTTTGGAGGTTGGGTAAGCGGGAGGCTTCTAACAGTCTCAACGAGACAGCAGGTGGAGATATGTTTTCAGTCGAGTGGGAATCGACGAAACCACCTGCTGCCCGTCTACTAAAGAAGAAAGTTGACTTTGAGATACCAGAATCAAGCAGAAGTTCTTCTACTCCTATCGTACATGTCCCTGATGTTTGTAATAATGGTACCTCAAATATCCCCACTAGTTCTATGACACAACCAGTTAATCCTCACCTGAAAGGACTGAGCAGTGATGATAGTTCAGATGACGAAAATCACGATTTCAGTAACTTCCCCAAGCTTATTCCCCCTACCCCGTCTTCCAGGAATGTAGGTGGTATAGGTCAGGGGGAGAAGGATAAACCGGATAGTGTCAAGGTAATGGGAAAGAGGAGAAAATCTAAACTTAAAGTTGTTTTATCTGGGAAGGTCGTGCAGATCCCGGCACGGGCGTTTGGAGAAGAGTGGGCTAAGACCACTTGTGGGGATAAGTGGGATACTACTATGCGCAAGGGTGGTACTCTTGGTCCGTCTACCCCAGTGACCAGAAGAACGAAACGATTCCCAGCTCACAACCTTAAGTTTGACGATGGAGTAACGGAGAAGATAATAGACTCTGAAATTTTAAAGTACGAGGTTTCAGGGGGAGTAGCGACCCCCCCAGCCCTCGTATTACAACCTCAGCAGGCTATTATTGAACCGGCACGCCCAGACCCCAATGTCACTAGTGAGTTCGGACATGCTGAGGGGGAGAGAGTAAGGATAGCCGCTGAAAAGGATAAGCATCCTCCGGGGTGGAGATCTCACGAACAAGGAAATATTTCCCTAGAGAACATAATCCCCGGGAGAACCAGGAATAAACATGTCTCGGTCTGTGCGAAGGAAGAGAGGATAGATTATTGCCTGGTAGCTGACAAGTCCCGGAATTTCCCGTTGTGCAAAAACCAAAGGATAGAAGGCAGGCGTGAGAGACCGAAGTCAGACAGCAGGAAGAGCTCAAAGCATTTGAATGAAGGAAAGAGTGTGAAGCGAAAAGATCAGGCACTCCCGTTATCCCCCTGAAATGGATAGGTACGGTCAAACAGCAAGGTACGACCGATGAGTACCATAAAGCTAGGATCACTCTAAGAGGAGACCTCCTGAAAGCGGGATTGCAATACGACCCTAAACGCACATACTCACCCACCGCTCATCATCGCACTATCCTTCTCATGATTGCTTATGCTGCCTGCTTTGGAATAGACCTCTGGCTCATAGACTTCACCACTGCCTACCTGCATGCTAAGATGCCTTATGATATCTATGTCAAGCCCCCCCCCCCCCCCCGGTTTTGAGAGAGTGGGTTTCCTGTTGCTTCTTAAGAAAGCTCTATACGGTCAACCGGAAGCCGGAAGGTTGTGGTACGACCTGATGTCAAAAGAGATGATTGAAAAGCAGGCCTTTATCACGTTCTCCCTAGATCGGGCTTCCTTTATCAAGCACTGGAGTAATCCTTTGAGCATCCAGCTACTCTCCTTTCATGTTGATGACGGACTTCACGCAGCAACTGAAGCCAATCACATAGGGTTAGTAGATAGCTTGAAGGCACACGGGTTCAGATGTAAGATCTTAGGGAAAGCAACGGAGTTCAAAAACATTCAGATCGTACAATCTAAGAAAGGGATTTTATTGCACCAACGGAAATATGAGCTACTCATTCTAGGTGAGCTAGATTTTATGAAGGAAGTGCCAGCCAAGACCCCTTTTACTTCTGAGAACCCTGCACCCCTGAAAGTAGGACATCGCCTGCTCAAATATGACCTCAGATGTCTCATCGGCATGCTCATCTTCCTAGCTGTACATACACGCCCACTCCTTATCTGTCCGTGAAGTATAGCTGCAAAGCATCAGGTTCCTTCCCCAGACACCTCTTATGCTATGGCTCATAGGATGTTCCTTTGGCTGTTGCAGAGCACTGTTTTTCAAACGAGGTGACAAGAGGTTAGTCAAAATGCTAATGATTCTGAAGGG
>WBZZ01005566.1:0-25000 GCA_019918135.1 Paulinella micropora
TCTCTCTCTCTCTCTCTCTCTCCTTTTATTTAATCAGAGTTATACAGAACTTTTCTACGTATAAATCCGTGTATCTTTACAACTTAAGCGTAAAGGGTAAAGATACATTAATCATATATTTATACATATTCTTTCACCACACATAAGGGTTATGGGTTATGGGCGGTGGGGAGCGCATGCCATCGGCACGATTGAGCTTCAAAAGATACCCCTGTCATCCTTATTTCGAATCGTATCTCATACATACCATTTGAAACAAGTGTCCCATACGCACCCCTTATACTGGATACTAGTCAAAGTACTCCGTATTTCCGGTGTTACATACTCTACCCTGTATTGTTACTATCTTTATACATTAGTTTTATCTATTTCTTTTTTTCTCTTTCTCTTTCTCATTCTATTCCTGTTTCTCTCTATCTCCTCTTGCCATCTCTCTCTTCCTCTCTCTCTCTCTTCCTCTCTCTCTCTCTCTCTTCCTCTTTATTTCTCTTCCTCTTTCTCTCTCTCTCTCTCTCACACACACACACACACTCACTCACTCTCGCTCGCTCTCACTCACTCTCTCTCTCACTCGCTCGCTCTCACTCACTCTCTCTCTCTCTCTCCTCTCTCTCTCTCTCTCTCTCTCTCTCTCTTTCTCTCTTCCTCTTACTCTCTCTCTTTCTTTCTCCTCCTCTTCTCTCTCTTTCTTTCTCATCCTCTTTCTCTCTCTCTCTCTCTCACTCGCTCTCTCTCCTCTCTCTCTCTCTCTCTCTCTCTCTCTCTCTCTCTCTCTCTCTCTCTCTCTCTCTCTCTCTCTCTCTCTTCCTCTTTCTCTTTCTCTTGGTCTCTCTCGATCTCCCTCCTTAGATCTCATACTGATCCCTTCCCCGTGCGTACCCAAGGCAGTGAGGATAAGGAGGTAGAGCGGCGAGCGAGATCGAGTCGCAGGTCTGCTACCATCATGCAGGGGAATTCTTAAGTCCATCTATTAGGGACAGAGAGTAGAGAAGAGCAGAGTAGAGCAGAATAGAACAGAGTAGAGCAGAGTAGTAGAAGATAACCCGTAATGCGGCGACGACTTTTCGTCGCCTTCTTACGGGTTGTAAATAACGAAATAAGCCTTCCTATTAATCTCCCGCACAATCAATACGAAGCGTCAAAACACCAAAATAAAAAAACGAAATTTTCAAATCAATACAAGCAAACAAAATAAAGAAATCTCTCTTACTCTTGTTTAAAAAAAGAATAACGAAGAAAAAACTTTCGTTATTCCTTATAAAGATTAACGAAAAATATATTTATATCAATGGGAGACTATTTGAGACCTAATTCTAAACAATTGTATGAACAAAAAAATAGAGAGCAAAGGAATTGGAAAGCAACAGAAAAAATAAAATGCGAATGTGGAGCATATGTAGCAAGAGCGAACTTATCAAGACATAAGAAAACAAAGAAGCACATCAATAAATAAAAACAAACACCCCAAAGAGCACCACCGCACGAGCGCCTAGTTGTTTTTTTAAGTATTTAAAAAACAACAGAACATTAATATAAATGGATACTCGCAAACAGAAGAAAGCGAAATATATCAAAGAAAGAAGAAAACAGAAATATACTTGCGTATGTGGTAAGACTATCGGAATATACGGCAAATACGCGCACGAAAAATCAGATTTTCATAGAGATTTCTTCGCGGAGAGATGAGATTATGATAGGAGGACATAAAGTTGTCAGAATAATTCGCAGAAATGACGATATAGAAAGATATTACAATAATTAATTTTATGTTAAAGAGTAAAATTATATTACTTGATATGGGGAGACACAAGAAATATCTCACACCCGAGGACAAACGAAAGGCTAACTCCGAAAAGGCTCTCGCATATTATAAGAGAAATAAGGATGAAATTAATCAAAAGAGGAAGGAGCAATTAAAAGAACGAAATAGAAAACTTAAGGAATATGAAGAAATGAAGGCGAGAGGAGCATAAAACAAAAAACGAAAAATGATTTTTTGTCTAAGTTGAATTTCATGTTAATTCAACTTATGAATGAATTTCATGTTAAAGGTAAGACAATTTATATATATATATATATATATATATATATATATATATATATATATATATATATATCGGTAAAACAATTTAATATTTTTCTATATCACCATTGATATAATGCCACCACCCTTACCATCAGCACCAAGACCAAGCGAAAATGTGAGGGAACTATTGAAAACTAGAGCACATTTACGCGAAACTAAGACAAGCGAACCAAGACGACGGGAGGTAAAACTTATTGAATTAAGACCAAAGCGAAATAGAACCTTAAATTCATATACATACACTCTTAGAAAACTAGATGTAAATTTTTATGATATGGATGCGATTGAATTTCATATTATGAGAGCAGTAAAAGACGCTAGAACCAGAGGTATGACAAACGAAGCAAGTATTCACGTCAAATTTTCTTATAATACGGACATTAATGACGAAAAGTGGTTTAAATGGCAAACTTTCAATGCCGTAAAGATTCAGAATGTTGAAAATTTATTTAATGCCATTTATCTATTCAATGAGGAAAATATTGAGCCAGTGCTAACGGATATGACCGATTTATTCATCTTTTTAGAATTGAAATTATCCAAGAAAACGGAGGCGGATGTAATACTTCAGGAAGGGATAAAAAACATAGAACAGATGAAGGAATACATATTAATCCACGAAGTAGAGGTAATGATTGTTTCTTTCAAGTCAATAAAAAGATATTAAAATTTGATATTAACAAAAACAAGGCTAATGAAATTAGAAAAGAATTTAATCTTGAACCTAATTCATTCATACCTTTCTCGGTTGGTTTTGAAATATTGAAAAAATATTGTATTGAAGGCAAGTATTTTGAAATAACTGATGAGACAACAAAACAAACTTTCAAAAACTTTGAAGACCCTTTAATTACCGCCGACGTGCTTTGTTATCTCAAAGAAAATCATTATTTAGGGTTTATAATAAGAAACAAAAAGAAATGCCCCGATTGTTATAAAACATACTTTGATAAACATACTTGTAATGAAGATAGACAATCTTATGTGGATGCGATGTTTAGAAACGAGAGAAAATTATTAACTAGATTTGTTGAAATAAAATACAACAATGAAGATGAGGTTTTTCATTACGACCTTGAGACATTTACAAATCAACAAGAATTACACACGCCTTATATAGCAGGTTATACAATTTCAGATATTGGTTTTAAATATGTCGCTGGTGATGATTGTATTTCAAAATTAATAGATATTATCTTTGAATATGCGGAAGAATTAAAAAACAAAAATCCAGAAGCGACATTATATGTTAATGCTTTTAATGGTAGTAAGTTTGACCACTACTTCCTTCAAAAGAATTTATCAAAAGAAAAATAAAAGATAATCATTTGATTAATAATGGTGCTATTATCTCATTGGAATATAAGAACATAAAATTTTGGGATATGTGTAAGCACACTGAAGGGAGCCTTAAAAAGAACCTTGAAACATTGGGTTGTAATGTTTTGAAAGGTGATTTTGACCATAGCAAAGCGAAGCGATGGGAAGAGATGGACGAGGAAACCAAAAAAGAATGTTTAGTGTATTTAGAAAAGGATGTAATCGGGCTAAAGGAATTACACGACACACTCAACAAACAGACATTTAACGAACATAAAACTAATATAACAAAATTTATCTCTACTTCGTCTCTTACATTCAATTTATGGAAAAAGAAAATTGGCAAAAAATACAAAATCTATCTTCCAAAATTAAAACAAGAAAGAGATTTTAGAAGAGCGGTATATGGCGCTAGAACTTACCCAAGCAAAAGAAGATTTATCTCTGAGCAATATGAAAAATATAAAAGAGGCGAAATAAGTTTTGATGAGATTGTTGATTATCTCATTGATGCCGATGTTGTAAGTCTTTATCCAACTGCGATGCTTGAATTATTTATGACGGGCAAAATAATAGAACATGACAAACAAACAGAAAAAATGTTGGGTAAATTAGGTATATGGAATGTTGATTACATATCACCAAAAAACCTTTTACACCCGCGAGTGCCATACAGAGATAGCAAAGGTTGTTTAAAGTGGGAGTTAAAAGACATGAAAGATCAATGGCTAACTTCTGTAGATATTGAAGATATGATTGAACTTGGATATCAAGTCAAAATCAATCGTGGATATTACACAGAGGGAGCAGAACCAGTATTCAAAGACTACATTTTGGAATTATTCAAGAAAAAACAAAACTCAAAGAAAGGCACTCCACAATATTTATTAGCGAAGTTGTTTATGAATGCTTTATACGGCAAGACAATTCAAAGACCGATAAACTCAGTGAGTAAATATATTTCTAAAAATCACGAATACTGGAAATTCTGGGCTAAACACGTAATAACAGATATGGAAAAATTCAATGACGAACTTTTGCTTATTACAGGAACCCCACGCGACGAACAATTGATAGAAAAAAAATTACAAAACCAACACAATATGGAGCCTTCATATTAGCATACAGCAGACGAATTATGTATAAGTATATGACGGAGGCTAATCCAGACAATGACCCAGACAGAGATTATTATTATACTGATACAGACAGCATTCAAAGCCATGTAAGAAACATTGAAAGTATAAAGAGATTTAGAGATAAAACAATTGGTGGAATGGATGACGACCTTGGAACTAATTGTAAAATAATAAAAGGTTTATGGATAGCACCCAACTTATATATGTTAGAGTATATAAAGAAGGATGACAAGAAAACATACTTTCATTTCAGAGGTAAAGGCTTAGACTTAAAGAAATTAAATCCCGATTCATATGAATTAATGGACAAGGGCGAAAGCCTAACAAACACAAGAGACTTCATAATGAAGAAGATACATACGAGCGGAAACAGCAAACAACAACACATTGAACACTTTAGTATCCAACACCAAAAGAATGTGGTAAAAGTTGTTAATAAAACAAGATGGTGCGGTCGTGAGTTTATCAATGAAAATGATAGTATCCTACACGGCTTCCATATCCGCTCATAGATTAAAGACGTTTATCAACGAAGTGAAGTTGATAAATAGTTAATTAATTTTTTCTATAAAATATATACCATATACTATACTATGACCGCCCTAACCAGACTATGCGAGAAGTTTGAAAAACTCTCTATTGAAAATAAAAAAGAAACATTTTCTCTTACCGATGTTAAAACGATAATTACTGACGAAATCCAAATGATTGTAAAGGCACGGGCAGGCAAGCCAAAGGATATTTTTCCATTCGGTAAGTATAAAGGTAAGAAAATTCAAGATGTTGCTACAATTGACAAACCATACCTTGAATGGGTTATGAAACAGCCGTGGTTTGAGAAATTTACCGACATTAAAAGTGAAGTAAAAAAATACATTTAATAAAAATTATTTTGTAGTATATATCATGACTGACCTGAGCACCAAACAGGACTACTTGAATGAAATTGAAAAATGGAACCTTGACGGCGAAATAAAAAAGCCGACAATTAAATGGACTAAGCCTGACATTGTTTCTTTTTATGAACAATATAAACCAAGGGGTGATAATGTTAAAGTAGTTATCCCGACAAATGTTGATTTTCAAGATAAATCAACATTAGAAAACGTGTTGGACGAAGAGCAGAGCACACCTTTTAAGGAGACTGATTTAAAAGAGACTGGAATTACAGAGATTAAAATGAAAGTGGGTGAAGAAATAGCACAAAGTGAAACTGATATTTTTCTACAATATGGTAAGTATAAAAAAAATGAAAATTGAAGATGTTGCTAAGATTGATAAACCATACCTTGAATATTTAATTCAACAACCTTATTTTAATAATAAAGATGCGGTAAAAAATATCTCTGATTGATATTTGAAAATCCACACTCCCGCTAACGCTCCCGTGTGTTTTTCAAACATCGTTTTTCTTTTTTTTCGTTGCTCATAAATATCTATTGGTATTCTATGAAGTTAGCGATAATATTGACATTTCCTCCTCCACCAGCAGAGACAGACTTCTGCGTAAAAGTTAATACATCACTCGGCGATAGGTATATATCATAACTTCTAAGATTGATTTGTTGAGTTGATTGAGAATTAACATATAGTTTTAAAATTGTTGTTCCGTTTGCGATAGCACTCGCCTTTGTGTCAGTATCTACAATTGAATACTTAGAATCAACATCTGCAAAACCTGCTCCAGTTAGTGTTCCATTTAATACCATTCTGACAACATTCGACTTAGTATCTTCATTTGTAATACTTATCAAAGTGGGATAAACATTTGAATAATTGGTTAAATTAGCACCGCCAGCATCAAATGTTGCTTTGTTTCTTATACTAATAATAGGACTTTCAGTGGTGTTTGCTGCTTTACTTCCTTCCACTTCGTTTGTTATACTGGTATTAATAGTATTCGTTCCTTCAATGAATAAACTGGCACTCGCCGTTTTAAGAATTTGTATTCCAGTCTTTGCATCATTTCTCATGACTGCCGTAAAAGGTAATGTTGTATTTCGCAGGCTTACACCATTATTAGCATTCGCATACTCAATCATATGAACTAATTGAAATAATCCTGTTATGGGATTTTCAATATAAAACTTAATAGCACCAAACCCAAGATACTGAAATTGAATTTGAAGTACATTTCCTTTGTCCCAATTTAATAAAGGCATAGCATAATGTCCATTGCAAGGGTCGTCCCAGTCTTCTTGGTCAATATAATCTACAGCACCTCCCGCACAATGTGCAATATTCATTCCTGCTTGATTTTTGTAAAAATAAAATCCATCATTAAGGTCATTTCCTATTCCAATAAATGAATAGTAATCTTTTGTATCATCCGTTGTCCATAGAGCAGTAAATCGGGCTAGGACACCCATTCCAGTTCTATATTTTATTCTCCTTTTACTTACCAGTCTAGCATCTGCCGTAGCATCAGCAGTTGTTTTCAATTCAGCCATATTATTCAAAAATGACACAGACGATTTTGTTTCTGTTTTGTCCATATCAGTATTAATGGTATATGGAAAGATTTCCTGTAAAACTGGCGTTAATTGACCTACTACTGCTTCGCCAAAAGCGGTTTTTGAATTATTTGCTTCAATATTGCCATCATATCCAACGCTGACATTTATAAATTCGCCGTCAGGATTTTCTGCGATTAAGTTTCTCTGGTGAGACATTGATATTTTATAATTGCGCTCTCGTTTCACTTACGCTTATTATAAAATATCGTTTTTATTTTGAAAAAAAATATCTTATTAAACATTGATATTCGTAAAACACGCGGGAGCGGGGTATCTCAAACAAGTTTGAGATTGGAGCGTGAATTTACAAATATCAACTCATAAGGATTTCAATTCCCTTAACAAGCACACTTCGTTGAAGAATGGCGAAAGTGTAATGGTTAAGATTAGTTATGCCACCACCACTTGCATTAGGACTTGTAGTTGAAACAAATTCATATCGTCGTTCAGTGTCAAGGCTCAAACCGCTCACCTCATAGCCGTCGGTGTCCTTATCGCACAGCGGGCGGTTATTGTCCCAAGTATCTACGTGGAACCAGTTGTAGTGATAGACGTCGCTGTTTAGGATAGCAGTTCCCTTCAACTTATCCTTCAAAATCATATAGTCTTCATTCTCAGATGTGTCAATGTCAAATTGTTGAAGGCGTGTCCCATCAAGTGTTGTATAATAACTAATAATTTTAGCATCTGCCCTGTTGTCATTATCAAAAGAAGTATTAGCACTCTCAGTGAAATGAAATGCTGAAGTATAAATACGACGAATTCTTTCACTCTGCGAGCGATTCATCTTAATAACATAATTTTGACTTTGTGTTGAGAGGCTCTGCTTCCAAGCGATAGGATACTCAATCTTAAATGGAAAGCCTTCACCCGCAATCTTTTGCTGGACACCGAGGATGACATTTGGGTCAGTCTCAACAGCAAGGAATAGATTTAGGTTAGAGACAATAGCACCAGAGGTCGTAGCGGCAGCACCAGTTGAAATAGAACTTACATTAGTGCCATAGAATGAAGAGCGGTTGGCTTCAGCCCACACAATCCGCAAATCCAAAATTTCATTAAATCCAATAGTCTTATCCAGTTCAAAAATAGTGCCAAACAACATACCCAAAGGAAACTTAACATTAACAACAGGGGTAGCAGTATTATCACCACCGCCTTCAAAATACTTAGCCTCCTCAAAAGGAACATTAACAAGGCTATAGGTTCCAGCAGTGCTATCAGCGAGAGCGGTATCATCGTGGCGACGGGCATTAACAAGAGGCACTTTGTAGTTTGCTTGAACTGCAACCTTAAGACCTGCTAAATCTGCTGCATCAGTAATTGCCTTTCTCTCTGCTACACTTCCTATCTCAACTTTTCCAGCATTACACTTTTGAAGCATAGCACCGCTAGCCACACCAGCACCATGATTTTCAAGTGCCATAAATTTTTCATACTTCATTTCTGGTTTCCATATCACCTTAGTGTAGTTCCCCACATGTTGAAGATTACACAGATACTGCCCGCTTCGGCTTCGCAATTCAATAGTTTTAATCATAGACAGACAATCCATATAGATACGATTGAAGCGACCCGCACCACCCGCACCAGACGGAGTGTAAGTAAATCGCAACACACTCCTTGCAAGGTTCAAAGGACGAGTAGGAATTTCAAATGTGTTTTCCATACCACCAGCAGTAGTAAGCGCTACAGGTTGCGAGCCTTCACGGGTGGTAAGTTTGCTTAATTCATACTTACCAGTGAGTAGTTCCTTAGTCTGATGGACTAATTCTCCTCCGTATTGGACAGGCATTTTTTGTTTTGTTTTTGAAGTAGCAAATCCCAAAACTTTTGAGATAGTTAACTAATTCACAATCTATTATGTATAATAGATATATATATTTATAGAAAAAATAAATAATTCTAAAATTAAATATCTTTACCGCGCTTTCAACAGATTGAAGAATGAATTAAATAAACTAAAGTAATTAGTTTCACGATAAACCAATAATGTCATAACTATTCCCAAACCATTAAGATTTATTACTTGGTCATTTTCATCCGTCAAGTAAAACCTGAATACATTGTTTGAACTCGCAGATAATGTCTTCCCGTATTCGCTTCCAGAGCCGTCATAAATGACAGAACCAAATGGAATTTCGTTGGCTGTGTATATTTCTTGTAGAACGTGATTATCTCCTTCATTCACTAAGTCTGATTGAAGATACAAAGTTTTTTCACCAGTTAGAATAATTACATTTGGCGATTTAATTAAATCATTAGCAAAGAAATATGTTGAATTTCTATCAAAACCCATTACCTCGTGAATACGTGTATCAGCATCAAATATAAACAGCGGTTGAATACCTTTATTCTCTGACACACTGAATGTTAATTTGCCGTCCTCTGGTTCTATGTTGGTATTATTACTGGATACAACATAAGTATAATTATTTGGGCTGTCTGTGGATAACACCTCAGATAGTTTATTTTTTAAGTTGTTCATTGTGTAGTTTCCCTCAGGTATCGTAATTAAAGCCTCGTATCCGTCTTCGCTAAGTGTAAAGGTATTATATGGGGAAGCCACAGAGTAATACGACTTCGGCACATAGATATGAAGAATTTTACAATGTGTTGGATTGTCTAGCCCCTTCATATTAATTTCGTGTGTAAAGTCGCTGTCTGTCCCCGATATTCGGTTTTTGCTATTTATGTAATAGATACCACTACTTCTCCCACCTTTGTATTCCATTGATATAGATATTTTAGAATAGCGCTTTCGTTATCACTCTCGCTTATTCTAAAACATCGTTTTTTATTTTGGAAAAAATTAAATAGGATACGATATTTGTAAAATGTTTTTGTTTTTGAAGTAGTAAAAAACAAAGATACACGAAAATGAGTGATATGTTGAATTTTAAAATGAAAAATTCAACATTGGATGAGAGTGTGGATTTACGAATATCTTTTATATGAATGTATTAAATCCCTCACCATCTCCATATCCATTTTGTGCATTTAACTTTTCTGCTTCGTCTTCTTTTAGGTCTGTGAAACCACTGGCGAATTTAAACCTTACACCTTTCGCCCGCTCCATTAAAAACCTCATAGCAAACCATCCGCAGGTATCACTGGTATCGCTCTGCTCTTTTACTTGATTAACCTTCATTAATAAATAACTATCGGGGTGGCTTTTATCAATTAGTTGTTTCATTTGTTGTTGAAAGTCTTCCGTTGGTTGGTAAAGCGCTAATGGGTCATACACTTCAACACTTCTGTCTTTATCCAGACTTACCCATATAGCAATCCAATGAGACCCCACTTGTTTGTGATTATCTAAATTCATAATAAATCCGTATCGCTTTCTTTTTTCTGGATTTAGTTTGTAGATTTCATCGCTGGCTATTGCTCCGAGATACCATCCATATTTTTTCATTATATCATCTATTTCATTAGTCATTAAACCGCGACCATCACCATGTTGTTCATCTGGTTGCTGTGGCTCTGGCTCTGGTTGCTGTGGCGTCTCCGCGACGCTCGGGGGTATGGTAGGGGGTGAAATCCCCTCCTCTGGCTGTGGTTGTTCTAATGATGCGGTAATCGTAGGGGGTATGGTAGGGGGTGGCATCCCTTCATCAACATTTAAATCCGCTGAAACTTGTTTATCCACATTGGGGTCTATAGTCATTTTGTTCGTTAGAGTATTTACAAAATTATGTTTGTTCATTGTATGTTTCCAATCATTGCGGGATAGATATTTTTTAATTATTTTGATTGAAAATACCTTATCAATTAATTCGTCTAATGTCTTCGCTCCACTCCCTTTTTGTTCAGTAATACCCATGAACTCTTCATATCTAGCATAATCCGCTACTTTTCTTTTTACGTTTTCCTTTTCATTTCCAACATCAATATTAAACCTTTTAATCATGTCAATAATCCACTTTGAAGTGTCTTTGTAATTTAATTTTTTATGTCCATCACTATCTAGTCTCTTTTTTAAAGCCTGTGCTAACTCTTTTATAGTAATGTTTGGGTGATAAGTTTTTGAAAATGCAGAGATTAAAAATTGATTAATTTGTAAATTTTCAAAATGCTTACCCTTTTCTTCTGCTTTCTTTTCTTCCTTTTCAAGTTTTTCTTTTTATTCTTCTGCTAACTTTTTCTGTTCCTCTAAAGATGTCGCTGTGGCTATAGCAGTCTGAATATCTTGACTGGCTTTTTGTAAGTCTTTACGACTCATCTTTTTTATGAAATTATCTGTATATCCTGCTAATTTCAGTGTTTCAATATCTTTCTGCTTTTGCTTTTTTTCTTCCTCATATTGCTCTTTTGTTTTTAATGGTGCTTCATTTTCTAAATTATTTAATGGCGGTGCTTGTGGTGGTGCTCCAAATGGCGGTGCTAATGGTGGTGCTTGTGGCGGTGCTCCAAATTGTGGCGGTGCTTGTGGCTGTCCATATTGCGGTGGCATAATATATTGATATTGTGGATTATCTCCAACTGGTTGGAGATAGGGTGGTAATGCTTGTATTCTATTTTTTCTGTCTTCTTCATATTTTACATCATCTATGAGTTTTTGCTCCCTTCTTAGTTCTCTGTCTTTTTGTTCTTGTCGTTCCTTGATATCGGATAGTTCATTGCGGTGTATCCTTGCTAACTCATCTGCCTTTCCTTAGTATCTGCGTGTACGCGACGCTCTTGCCTCTTCTTTTCTTCTTCAGCATCAACTCGTGCTTTCTTTTCTTTTTTCTCTATATCCTCAATACCCTCATACTTTTCCTTTCTGAGTTTGTCTAAGTGGTCATTAATGGCTGTTCTCGTATTTTGTTCAATCTCTGACAGGCTCTGGACTTTCCTTAAATCCTCCTTCTTTTCTTTTTTCTTTGCTTTTGGGGTAATGCCACGTTCGCGTGGCTTATTGCTCAAGTATTTCATAAAAAGTTTAACGATTTGAAGTGTGCTCATATCATTTGTTTTCTTACCAAAATTAAGATAATATTTTTTACCCTTCTGGATAATATAAGGCTTCCCGCTTTTATTTCTATAAACCCGCGGTGGACGGACTTTCGCCTTTGATATTTTAGAATTGCGCTTCATGCTTCGCATTATCGCTTATTCTAAAACATCTATTTTTCTTTATTGAAAAAATAAATCTGTTTCCGATGTTTGAAAAACACACGAAAATGAGCGTTATGTTGATTTTTAATTAAAATTCAACATTGGATGGGAGTGTGGATTTTCAAATATCTAGAACTTGAGTGCGCCACGTCCGCTCTGCCTACCATAACCAAGTTTCGCGGCGGTAGAGCCTATACGAGACGCATATGGAACCCCGACATCACCAAGCGCATTCGCAGTCTTTGAAATAATCTTGTTATCACGAAGAAATTTATTCACCGCCATTGCCGTCTTACCAACCTTTGCCCAGTTAATCTTACCGCCAGCCTGCCCCTTACCCTTCTTACGACCAGTCTTCTTTTTGCCTCCAGCCATTGTGGATGAGTTAATTGTTCGTTTGCCGATTGTTGGAATGACTTCAACACGAGATGTTTTTACTACCATTATAATAAGTAAAAAAATATTTATTAATTCTAAAAATATTATTTTAATCTGTAAGCAAAGTTTTTGCGTAATTCATCATCAACACTTGAGACATAAAGAAAATTAAATCTCTCCTTTGTTGCTTCGTGATACTTTTGAAGAAAGTAATCAAAATCAAAAGATAAGTCTAAATGTTTATACACGAGTTCCATTTTATCCTGAGACTGGCTTGGAAAGATTAACAAATAATCTAACTACTTAATGGCTTCTGGCCGTAGGTCGTTTAAATACTGACTAGACATAATCACCTTTGATTTATAGTGTCTGTTCTTTTTTTAACAAATCGCTTACGGACTTATCTCTTAAACCGCTCCCTAAATCATCCAAAACAAAAACAACCTCTGGAGAAATATACTTGCTGGGTCGTTCTTTTGGTGCCTCTGCGGCGCTCTGTTTCTTTTCTTTTCCAAAATAAAGAAATTGTGGTTTCTCTATTTCTTCTTTGTCCTGTTTTACTTCTCCTTCATGTATATCTCCATCTTGATGGAGATTTTCATCCTGTTTGTTCAGTTTGTCAAGTTCATAATCAATGACATTTACACCATCCGATTTAAGAAAGGTATATATAGCCATTGGGTTGCCTCTGTTCTTAAAGTGCTTAACCATTGCTTTATAAATGTAGTCCTTGTGTATCGTTGAAGCAATAATGACAATGCGGGTTTTTCTGTCTGTAGTCCGTTTCAGTATTTCAAAGAGCGCTGTCGTCTTACCGCTCTTCTTACGGGCTAGTAGAAATATGTTAGCATACGGCTCGTTGAATAATTTATAACCTTTTGCTTTTTTATTACCTTCACCATCCTGCTTCACTGGTTTCACCTTCACGTTATTCAACTTCTCCATTGTATATATTCTAAGCCAAAAGTAGTTATGAATTTCTGAATTCATACATTGTTGCTACGCAACGAATTCCAAAGCGATAACAATTCGGCCTTCTAAATTTCCTGTGTCAATATTTCCGCTGTCAGTTTCAAGGACTTTAAATGTATATTGTCCGTCAGTCCATCCTACAACACCCAAATTATAACCGAGGTTTGAAATGTTTGCTGTGGTGCTGTCCGCAAATGTTCCAATAATTCCAATTCTATCCATGTAAAGAATTCTGGTTTTGGTTTCGGTCTGGTCGTTCATATAGTGGATAAATTTTATATTCATTTTGGTTGGTGTGAATGACATTTGAATATTTTTATTAAATGTTTTGCTTCCTCCAGCAAAATCATTGCTTAGAAAAATAATCTTTTGGTATTTATATTCAGTAGCCATGATTATATTACTACTCATAAACTTTTTAATAACAAAAATATTTTCGCGGACTGCCTGTGACTTTTATAGCAGAGCAAATCAAACAAAACGTGATGCGTGTGTTTATTGTATAAAACAAGGAATAGAAACCAAATTTAAATGTGTGTATAAACCTTTTAGTGATTGGTGTGTTAGTTTTGATGAAGCCCTGCCGTTAATGTGTGCTGGCGATAATAGATGGTATATGACACATATATACGAGTGCTCACTTCTTTGAACTAGAAGGTGATGGAAGGCAAATGCCGATAAGCAATGTTAAAATACCGACATAAGTGTTAGCAACCTCGCACGGCAAGTTCTTTTCAGATAGCCTCACGATACAAAGGGTTATTATTGCTATAATGATACCCATTTGAAATAAGTATTTAATAAGTCGGCTGTCTGTCGGTCTGTTTTTTATACAACAACAATTCCAGTTATCTTCCTATTCGTGCTCTATTTTTTTCTCCTCAGTCTTTAGTTCTACTTCAAGAACGCGAGATTTTAATTCTGGAGTTAGTTCGCCATCCATATCCATAATAGGTGGTGGTCTGTGAAGTCTAGTCGTATTATTTGACATTTTCTCTAATTTCTTGTAGTATATTCATGAGATTATTATTTTCTTTTTCTAAATTAACTACCTTTTCTGATAATTGTTGAACGGCCTTAATTAATGGTGCGATAAACTCTGAATAACCTATACCATAACCGACATCACCACTATCAATACATTTAACATCTTCCGGATTAACACTCACACCTTTCAATTCGCATTCTTTTCTTTGCTTTGGACAGGGAACCATAATTGTTTCTTTTATAAAACCGCCAAAATCTAGTATATCCATTTCTGTTAGTATTTCTTCTAATTCCTGTGCTATTAAGCCAGTCCTACATTTCTTGTTGTCATCAATCATACGATAGCAAACTGGATTTAACTTATTAATAAAATCTAAGCCTAAGCACTCTTTTATGTCTTCTTTTTTTCTCCTGTCTGAATATTGAATTGGATTAGACAATACCCATAACTGCCCATCGCTTGCTCTTAATGACATTAAAGCAGTATTTGAATTATTCTCCCATATGAACCCACTCGTTGAAGAACCATTCACTCTAAATCTAATAGCATAAGAAGTTAATCCTCCGCCTCCTCCTGCTGGCGCTGTTCCTCCACTTAATGATTTATTATTCCCAGACTGAGACATATAAATCCCCCAGTTTGAATCAGTAGCATCCCATACAAATATTCCTCTCGCATTCGTTCCGTCTGTTTGTCCTTGAATTGCTATTTTTGCCCCATTAGTTGATGCTAATGCCGATGATAGCACCCCAGAATATATAATTCCCGCATTTGCCGTAATCAATCCTTTTGTCCATAAAGTCCCGTTTAATCCATTCAACGACATCAACAATTGCTCTGCTGAATTCTCCCATACAAAACCCATCGTAGCATCATTAGCCACTCTAAAACGAAAAGCATACGAAGCAAAATCATTTCCTGAAACAGCCAAACCATTTGCCAAACTTCTAGTATTTGCAGCCCCACCAGATGCCGCATAAATTCCCCAACTTGTATTGGTTGTATCCCATAGAAATATTTCTTTTGCATTTGTTCCGTCTGTTATTCCCTGAACTCCTATTTTCGCTCCACTGGCATTTGTTGCTGATGTTAGTGTGCCAGTATATGTAATC
Source organism: Paulinella micropora (assembly GCA_019918135.1). Classification (NCBI taxonomy): domain Eukaryota; phylum Cercozoa; class Imbricatea; order Euglyphida; family Paulinellidae; genus Paulinella; species Paulinella micropora. Next base: position 15,615 of record WBZZ01005566.1, read on the forward strand.
CCCGCATTTGCCGTTATTAATCCACTTGCGGTTGCGGTTGTTGTTGATATTCCCGCATTTGCTGTTATTAATCCACTTGCTGTAATCGCCTTTGTTGTTAATAAGCCCGATGTGTCAAGTTCCAGAGCGAGAGACCAAGGAACAGCAACCCCCGCATTTTTCCCGCTATCATACAAAAATCTAAGTTTATTATTCCATTTACTAATTAGAAAATTAGAACCCGCATAACTTGATTTCCATCCACCAGCATCTAAATACGCATCAAAAGTCATATTTATGTTATTATGACTTAAATTAGTTAGTTGAAAAGTTGGATATATATCTTCTGTTGTAATAGCCTGTATATGTGCTCCAGTTGTATTATTGTTATAAGTTCCATATATTTCTAAGCCCGCAGTCGTTCCTATTCCTTTTGTTGTATTACCTACAATTATTAGCATACCTGATGCAGTTGTTATCTTGTCGCTCGCCGTTAATGTTGTTGTAGTCATACCAGCAGTTGCTGTTAATGTAGTTCCCGTTATTGTTCCACCATTTGTTATGTTGTTTGAGTTCATATCTAAGGCTCCATAAAACCGCATACCGCCAGCATTGTTAAAACGGACAATGTCAGATGAAGCACTTTTATTATCCAAAAGTTTTGAAATATAAAGTCCCGCCCCTTTTACATCAAATGCTACATTCGTAAATACATAACCTCTTTGGTTTGCGGTTCCACTTGTAGCAGTATTTAGAGTAAATAAGAAATACTGATAATTACCTGATGTCTGTGAAAAGAATATATCACCTCCATTTTGGTTTAATATCCTCGCCCCATTATATGTTATATTTCCACCATTAGTGATAGTTTGATTATTAAAATCAGCATCGTTCGTTAAAGTTAGATATTTTATCGTAGTGCTTGTCCCGTTGAATGTTTTAATTCCAGTTATTGTTTGGTCTCCTGTTAGTTTTACATTTGCCCGTCCAATGTGTCCGCATACCCTTTTGTCGCTCCGTCCGTCGCTAATGTCGGAGTTCCAAGGTGGGCTATTTTGCTACTATTACAATCTAGCCCCGAAGCATTTACCTAACCGACGATTGCCCCATCAATAATAAAACTTATTTTTTTGGCATTTATTTCAAAGTTATAATTTACACCAGTGCCCATATCAAGGCATCCGATAGTTCCTATATTGGCTGTGGAGTTAAAAACCACGAATGTTCCTTTTGTTGTTGCGTTCGTTGAATTTCCAGTTATTTCAAGGGCACTGCTAAATGTCTTGATTCCTGCTATTGTTTGGTTTCCTGTTAGTTTCACATTTTGCCCGTCTTTTGTATCAACATAACTTTTATTTGCTCCGTCCGTTGTTGCTGATGGTGTGGCTAAGTTTGTTATTTTGTTGTTATTCAAAGATAGTGTAGTGCCAGTTGCGGTTATAATTAAAGTATTACCTGAATATAACTCTACATACGAGCCAGTTATTTGTATCGGATACCAAGTCGCTGTTGCTGTTTTTTGTGCGGCAATCATTCCTATTTTAGTATCAAAGGCTATGCCGATGCCGTCAAAAGTAGTAGGATTGGACGAACCACTTACTTCCAAAGTTGATGTAAATTTTTTATTCCCTGCTATGGTTTGGTCTCCTGTTAGTTTAACGACAGAAGTGTCAAGGGCGGAAACATCAATGCCATCAACAAGATTGACATTTGTTATGCTTTGGCTTTTCATATCAAGACCAGCACTCGCATTTATTATACTGCTAAATGTCTTAATACCCGCTATAGTTTGGTCTCCTGTTAGTTTAACGACTGAAGTGTCAAGAACAGAAACATCCACACCATCAACATTTCCTACATTCGTAATTGCAAACCCACCCATATTTAAACTACCCGTCATAGCCACTGTGCCGTCCTTTGCCAGTTTCGTATCAGTGTAAGCCTTCGTTGAAGCATCGGTGTCATAGAATGGTGCTGGAAGTCCGCTAATTGCTGTTGTGCCACTAAAATTTAAAACATTGCCAGTCAGTGTTATTCCACTCCCCGTTGTAGAAGCAAGAAGTATGGAAGAACCAACAATGCTTAGTGGATACCCCGTTGCTCCACCTACCTCCGACGAATAAATAGAACCCATATTATTGTTGTAATTGAAGAATAACTTACCCGTGTTTAATGGATTTGAATCTTTTACACCCAAATAAGTAGTAAATATTTTGTTTCCTGTTATAGTCTGGTCTCCTATTAGTTTAACGACTGTCAAGAGCCGAAACATCAATACCATCGACATTACCGACATTTACTACATTAAAACCTCCCATATTTAAATTCCAAACATCATAGCGAGACCATCCAATCTAAGAAAAGGCGAGTTTGTGTTTCTCCATTGCCCTGTGCTATAAATGAGTAGTTGGTTATCGGCGGGTGTGCCTGTAATTAACACATCGCTGTGTGTATTAATTGAACCATCTGCTGACACTTTATCATTATTGTCTTCGTGCTCAGATATCCAAGTATCAACATCTTTCGTATTTAATAAATTAACTCCTGTTATATTCAAATTACCGCCCATACTAATATTGCCGAATTCATCAACATTTATTGGAAAAGTTTTATTTACCCAGTTTATTGAGTTATATGTGAGATAACTATACATTGTTATTGGTGCTGTAATGACTACATCTGTGAGTGTATCAATTGAGCCAATGGTTGTATTTCTCCATTTACCATCTACATCATTATATGTTAAGTATTGTCCAACCACTGGTGCGGATATGTTTGTATCTATGAGATTGTATAGACTGGTTTGGTGCGGATTAGAAGTATTAGAGCGGTGTTGAGTTGAGGCTTTGACTTCGTCGTTGTCTCTCACTCGTTGCTCTGTATAGTATAAATTTTTTCCTTCTTTGATATCCGTAGTTGATTTTAAAGCGAGACGTGTATCAAATCGGCCGTCAGTGAAATAAAGATTTACGGGGTCAGCATCTTCTGGCACTCTGTCTGTGTTTAAGCCCACTATGTTGGTATTGGTTAAGTCTAAGTTAAGTATATTTAGACTATCAACAGCCAACTCATTAAGGCCAAGTAAGGATTTATATTGCGACATATTATATTAATAAATAATTAATTTGTAAATACTAAAAATATAAAAATCTTAGTATAGAATGCAGTCTCCCGAAGCAAGTCGTAAGAATTGGGGTAATGCTGTGGAAGGAATAAAAGCGAAAGCAAAACAACGAAAGATAGAGCATGCTAAAAATGTTTTGGCACAATACCGAAATGCTGTAAAGCAAGAAGATGAGGATATGGAGGAAAGAATAAAGCAAATTGAAGAAAAGAACTTGGCTAAGGATATTATTACTGAACATGATAATGATAGCCCAGAGGAGAAGAGTGAGAGTGAGGATGAGGTTGATTTCACTGATATCATTGCTGAAAAGATGGCTGAGATGAAAATCAAGAGAGCGAAAGCGGAGAGTAAGAGGGAAAAGAAGAAGAGTAAAAAGTCTGTGGTTGAACCAGAGGAGAGCGAAAGCAGTGAGAGTGAAAGTGAAGAAGAAGAGCCAAAACCAAAGAAGGGGAAAGGTAAAAAATCAAATAGTAAAGTTTTGGTCAATGTATATAATACAGAGAAACCAACACGGAGCGAAACTTCAAGCGACTTAAGTAAGTGCTTCCTCAAATTCTAAAGATATGAGTGAGGAAAATCAACTTGATAATAAACATATAATTATTAATACTCAGAATGCGGATGCCCCACTAGAAGAAGCGCCAACTGGAGAAGTAGTTAAAACAAAAGAAGAAGAAGCCCTTGAAATTCATTACCAGAAAAAGAACCCTAAAATATGGAATACTATATGGGTTGATAAACCATTAGACCAAGTCTTTCTTGACTTAGCGGATATGAGTAAGATAAAAGATAAGAAAGGCAATAAGGGCTATGCTTGGATGCTTGTTTGGATTGATTGCCATTCAAGATATTTAATAATCATTCCACTAAAAAATAAAACAGCGAAAGAAGTATATTATGCTTTGAAATCTATACCTTATAAACCAAAGTCAATTACAACTGACAGCGGAGGAGAATATAAAGGAGCAACTCGTGAATATTTTATTGAAAATGGAATTAAACACGATGTCGTTGAAGTTGGCGACCATAGAGCGCTTGCGGTTGTTGATAGAGTGATAAGAAGTATTAGGAGATGGCTTGACCTTTTATTTGAAACTAATAGAAATTTTGACTGGGTAAGTTATATTCAAGACTTGGTTAATGCTTATAATCATAAAGTTCATAGAGGAATTCAAGCCAAACCTGTGGATGTCTTTGCTAGAAGAGATAAAAATAAACAGACTATCACGCGAGATAATTTAATTAATGAATTCAATGTTGGCGATAATGTAAGAAAGGAAAACAAACGGAATCTATTTTCCAAAGGCGGCAAGACTTTCAGCAAAATTATTTATAAAGTCAAAGGACGAAAAGGGTTTAAAATCATACTAAATAACGATGAGTTGGTAAGCCCACGTGATTTATTGAAAACTGAATTTAATAAACCAATTGACGAAGAAAAAGATATGAAATAACAAACCAAAGAAGTTATTAAAGAGAAAAAGACAAAAGAATTATTAAAAAGAGAAGACATTCAACCAGAGAATATCAGGACTTCAAAGAGAGAAAAAAAGGCAAAGGTAATATGGATTTATAAGCAAAAATGTCGGACAATGACGCAAAAAAACCTCAACCAGAATTGAACTGGCGACCGAAATTTCCGGTATCGGCTTGCCGACGATTTTTCTACGTCAGTTATCCTGATAAATTGGTAAAAAAGAACGTATTTGAAGTGTTATCGTAATCATCAAAATTCTAGAAAATTCTATTTCCGTGAATATGACCAGCAACACCCAGACAGCGCGGTGTCTGGCTGTCTGTAGGCTCCAGACAGAAAATCAGAATTTTGTCTGGACAGGTTTTCATTTGAAACCATGTCTCTAATACCGCGAGAAACCAAAACTAAAAATGAATGGATTGAAGAATTTGAAATACGACAAACAGGAAGGGATAGACTCAAGAAAGATAAAATAATATGCGAAGAAAGAATTTCTAAAGCGGATAAAGAAATTGCGCGTCTCGTTGAAAAGAAACAGCCAGACCTGATTAAGGTTGATGCGATTAATGAGATGTTGCAACGATTGAGTATTGAAAATAATGAAGTAGAGGCAGATAAACTTATTCGCTTGAGAAAAAAGAAATTGGAAAAAAATAAACATAGAACGGCTATAAGTGGAAAAAAGATAATCGTGGCCAACTTTCCGCTATTGTCATGAATAGAATTCTCGCTGGTATTGAAAAAGAACATTTATCGTTTAATTCTTTTTTTAACAAATACTCCAGTGATGGTATTAACGAATACGTAAATGATAACATTAATAGAAATATTAAACGAGAACACAATAGAAACATGCACAGAGTATTCAGAACCGAGAGTGCGGATAGCAACTCGGAATAAAAAAAGACTTTGTGTCAAATGGTTTTCTTAAAAACCAAGGGGTTTAACACCCCACTCTCATTCAAAAGAAATTTCTATTACACATGCTTTTGTGTGTGTGTAATAGAATATGGGAGAGCCGAATGAAGTAGCAGACCAACTCGGCGAAATCAACCTCGCTGGGGGTGGTAAGTCCTAACTCTATTGTTTCTCTTTAATGATAATTAATATGATTGTAGGTTTTTGGAAGCCGTGGGGCGAGCTTGAAACTGAAGCCTCTGCTGAGTTTAAGAACCCCAAGATAGTTAGGGTTCCAAGGGAATTCGCTCAACTTGATAGGAAAAAAATAACTTCTTTTCACGCTGAGCGAAAATATTTCGTTCGCAACCCCGTGCAGAGAACTGATAATTATTCGTTCGCTTGGATAGAACGAGACGAAACCATGAAAAACCCCAGAAAGAAAAATTTCTTTCTTGCTTCTCTTGGTAAGGAGGAGGAGGAAATTCTCGTCTTTCCTTCGCTGTCAGCCTTGACCAAGAAGGTTGGTGGTGATGAAGGTTCTATCAATTGGGTTGTCCCACTTGAGTTGTAAGATACGTTTAATTATTATTCATAATTAAACTTAAGGAGTCTATTTTTTTCAAAAATGGACTTTGGTTATTAAAATAAGGGTTTTTTTTGGACATCTTTTATTTTTTCTTTATTCAACTAGGCGCTCGTGCGGTGGTGCTCTTTGGGGTGTTTGTTTTTATTTATTGATGTGTTTCTTTGTTTTCTTATGTCTTGATAAGTTCGCTCTTGCTACATATGCTCCACATTCGCATTTTATTTTTTCTGTTGCTTTCCAATTCCTTTGCTCTCTATTTTTTTGTTCATATAATTGTTTAGAATTAGGTCTCAAATAGTCTCCAATTGATATAAATATATTTTTCGTTAATCTTTATAAGGAATAACGAAAGTTTTTTCTTCGTTAAACTTTTTTTAAACAAGAGTAAGAGAGATTTCTTTATTTTGTTTGCTTGTATTGATTTGAAAATTTCGTTTTTTTATTTTGGTGTTTTGACGCTTCGTATTGATTGTGCGGGAGATTAATAGGAAGGCTTATTTCGTTATTTACAACCCGTAAGAAGGCGACGAAAAGTCGTCGCCGCATTACGGGTTATCTTCTACTCAGAGTAGAGCAGAGAAGAGCATACAACTCAGTCCAAATACACAACACACCAGAGCACAAACGATTTTTTTTTTCATTTTTGTGACTGACCAAACTATTTATTCCTAAAGGACAGTAAGAATAATGTGAAAACAGTGTTGATTTTTTTTTGTCTTGTTTCTTGAAAGTAGTTGAATCCAAAGGAGTCTCAAAGGTTTTTCATTTTCCTCTCCTCTCTGACCTGAAAGGTTGCAAACCAGACTCGGGCGGTCCACCAGTCAGCACAAAGGCATTGGGTTCTCGGACCGACCATACCAGCATCAAGGAGGCAAAAACGTCTGCTTTTTACAAAGTACTTTGTCTAGCTTGTGATAACAGCAGAAATTTTGAGTTCTATTTTGTTGAATAGAAATAACGAAAACGTTAAGAATAAGGATGAAGATATTTAAGCTTAAAATAAAAAATGTAAGGAAAAAATAAAAGAAAAAACATATGTGTCCAAAAGCTAGAAAAGAAGGGATCCGGATCCGGGATCCGGAGACTAGGGAGATCTACTACTGTACTAGATCTAGAGGCGCCCGGCGGGAGAGTCTAGAGGGTAGGAAAAAATTCAAGTACTAATTGCTCAAAGAGAAACCTGTGAGGTAAGAAGCAAGTTGGTATGAGACTTGGGGGTCAAAGAGAAGTGTACCTGTGAGGTAAGAAGCAAGTTGGTATGAGACTTGGGAGTCAAAGAGAAAATGAAAAATAATCAAAGCACAGAAAAAGTTAACGCAGGTAATAAACTAGCTGTAGACACAAATATTTGTTCTACAAGTCACAGATAGAGGTTGTAAAGAATTGAGGCTAAAGGCCCTTGATGCCAGAAACGAATGCTACAAAAATATGTAACAAAACCTGGCACAAAAATAATATAAAGGAAAAAATAGCAAGGGTTGATCTAGGATTTTTTTCCAGGTCCACGCAGAGGTATGCAGAGCTTCGAGGCAGTCAGGCCTCGAAAGTTGGTTTCTGCAGGAAAGCATCGCGGCCTGAGAGCGGCTCCGCTGGAGGTGAATTTTAAAAAAAGATTCCTTATGGAAATAATGAAAAATATAAATACAGATTAATTCTGCTCATATAAATACGTGATTTGATCAAGTTGAATTCAATATTCAAAAACCAGTATTTCCTTGTCTCCGGTATAAATGATATAATTGAAATAAACGTACATGCAGGATCTGTACGCTGATTAACAAGATTTTATTATCTGAAAATATTAAAATCAGGCACAATGAATGAGAGTTTCTAATAAATAATATCTCTAAATTTCGAATTCTAGATCAATTAATTAGATATTGTCTATGTGCCTATGCCTGGATGCCATGTGGGAACAGTAAATATATGACTTCCGGACCTGAAAAAAAAATTATTAATAATATTAATACATATTATCTTTCAACTATGTAAAAAAAGAATAATTTATCTGAAAAATGTTGGAGGTGGCTGCATCAATTTCTGGAGAACACCTGCCCCTAGTCTGAAAAGCACTGGTTGCCACGTGGCAACAAATAAGTAGGCTACTTCAAGGCCTCAAAAATCAAGTCCGCTGCTTTTTTTTTCGTTTTTTTTTTGTTTTGTTTTTTTTTGTTTTGTTTTGTTTGTTGCTGGTTTGAAGTTTTGTTTATGCCAGGCATGACACGTTCTGCCTTCACCGCTACATAGGAGCATGTCGGGGCCACAGGTGCCACAGTAATAGCTAGTGTAAGACGACTTGCTGACAGAAGAGGCATACAAACAAACACGACGCCTACGCATTTTGGGCATCTCTATGCTCTCAGTATATGCTCTACCTGCCTCCTGTTTCTTTTTTGCTTTGTCCGACATGATTACTAGGGGGTACCTACGAAGTTCCATGCATTTTGGGATGATAGGTTGGGCAGGAGCATGGGGGTCAGAAGCGAGGGCATTGGGGGGTTGGGAATCAGGGGGTGCACCTTGCCTGAGGATGGTTGCAGCAGGCACAGATTTGAAATACCCCGGCCTGTTGTCGCCCTTCGTCATGTTGAGGTTGGCCAAGGACGACTGGCTAAAAAAACAATAATGTTTGTAAGTGTTGGTGATAATGAAGTCTATCAAAATCATAAAATCGACCTTCTTCCAGTCATTCAAAATAAAAGACAAATTGAGAGAGTTTGATCCGTGGCGTGCGGAATTAAACATATCAACCTCATTAAAAGCATAATAATAAAGGGCCACAGCCTCGCATGTGGGGACACGGGGCACAGACTGACTAAAACGAGCATTACGAGGCTTTCCAGGCAAGGTAGTGGAGCAGGTAGCAATAATTTGCTGCTGGTTGTGGTCGTTTTGGTTGACTGCCAATAGCTTCACCCCCTCCTTTTCGCATGTTGCAGAAGCTAAATCGCACTTCCCCCCCCCCCCCCCCCCCCCCCATTCTACTGTGTAGAAGCCGCACAGGAAAGCCCACATGAGCAGTCTTCACCATTCCAACAAAATCGACCCCCCTTTTCTTCATCTCGACTGCTGTTTTGCAAGAAGCGAACCAAGAATTGCAGATGAAAATGCTACCTGTTCCCCACCACGGCTTGGATAAACGAAGGGTAGTGGCCGTCGTGACTCCAAACTCTTTGGCGAGCTCCTTGTGTTTATCTCTGTCCTTACCCTCCACTATTTCCATGGCGATGCAGACCCCCGTTTGGACATCGCACGCTGTATGATATTCCCTTCCAACAGGGATTTGCTTACGGGAGACACACATTTGGCCAGGCATA
>WBZZ01005566.1:35000-50000 GCA_019918135.1 Paulinella micropora
GACACATACTTATAACGGCAAAGTCTATAGGTTGGATAAATTTAGGGAATATAAAATCAATTATGAGATTAAATCAATCAGGGGTCAGGATGTGCTATATATCAAACCGAAGGAAAGGAAGTATAATATAGATACACAGACAGCCCAAAATTACTTAAATCAAGTAAGAGGCGCTGTGTATTTTGAGCACCACACTATACCAATAGCACCGCCCTTACCAAACTTTGAAGAAAAGAAAGAGAGAAAAGAAAATTTCAAAGACTTGATGCGGTATGGGAATTACGAAATCAAGCGAGATGACAGAAAGGAACACAAATTAGGAATTAACGAAAGTATTTATTCGGTTAGGTTGAATAGAAACTTTCGTTCATTTACTATGCGAGATGTTATAAGATTTGTGATATTATTTTGAATGATTTTCTCAAAAGACAAAATCCAAATAATATGGTTAATTTAGGGATTGAGTTTGTAGATTATTATGGAAAGGTATTTACGGGACTTCATAAGATTAATCAAATTTCTGTGGATGATGTCTTAGAAAGATTGTCAGGAATATTTCAGAGCAACGAATTTTTATATACAGACGAAAAAGGCATTAATTGAGATAAATTGAGGTTTGTATTAAAATCTGTTAAGATGCCGACCGGCGGGACAAGGCTACAGGTTTTGAATAAATTAGATGTTTATAAAAAGAAAGGAGCAATTTAAATAAAAAATGACGACAAAATATGCTTAAAAAGAAAAACATCCTAAATACAACGATTTATTTAGGGGGCGAAAAATTCAAGAGGAGTTAGCCAAAGAACTACACAACAAAGCAAATGTAATTGAGGATGTGTGCGGTATTCCAGAAATTAATACCATTGCTGATTTCATTAAGTATAATTTGGTTATTGTTGAATTCCCTGACAAAATCGTTTGTAAAACAGAACTTGAAGATGAGAAAGGAGAACGGCTTACAAACCTATACATTCTTAAAACAGAAGGCCAATACGATGCCATAACTAAGAAATTCTATTTTCCTACCAATTCTTTTTTCCTACCATAGATTTCATATGTGAATTATGTTTCAGAGGCTATATGGAAAGACACGCCTGTGAAAGTAAATATGGTATCTGTGAAACAAAAGGATGTTTAGGTATTAATGACAGAAGTGAATGGAAGGAATGTCATTCCTGCTGTAGAAACTTTCCTAATAAGCAATGCTTTAAAAATCATAAAGGAACTACTTGTGATATCAAAGCGAGATGTAAGGGATGTGGCTTAAACTACCGGAAGAAGGATATTCATAAGTGCGGGTATGCTAAGTGCCGTAATTGTAAGGAACTGAAACCGCTTGAACATCAATGCGAGATTACAAAGAAAGAAATCTTACAGCCTTCTGAGAAATACATATTCTTTGATTTTGAAGCTACACAGGACACTGGCGAGCATATCGTAAATTACACGGAAAGCCAGTATTTTGATGAAAAGCAATTACCAGTTATTTAATTATTATCCATAAGAATATTAAAGATTTCTGTGTGTGGGCTTTTGATATCAAGCACAGAGGCTATACATTCATAGCACACAATGCCAGAGGTTATGATTGTCAGTTTATACTTCGTTGGTTAGTTGAACAAAATCAGACACCATTCGTTATTTATCAAGGCGGTAAAATTATGATGATGACGATTGGAAGCAACGGCAACAAATACCGCTTCATTGATAGTCTCAGTTTCTTGACGATGCCCTTATCAGAGTTTCCTAAAACCTTTGGACTGGCAGAACTTAAAAAAGGTTTCTTTCCTCACTTCTTCAATACCACTAAAAATAAAAACTATGTCGGAGTTATGTCACATAAGAAACATTACGGCTACGACACTATGAAAGAAGGTAAGAGAAAGGAGTTTATGGAATGGTATCAAGAGCAGGTAAGCAGTCATAACCACTTTGATATGGCTAAGGAAATAGCAGAGTATTGTCATAGCGATGTTGATATTTTAAGAAAGGGCTGTATGGATTTTAGAAAGCAGTTTTTAGAGTTCGGTATTGACCCTTTTCAATATACTACAATCGCAAGTTGTGTTATGGCCTTATACAGAGCAGACTATATGCCAGAGAACTCAATCGCTGTTTTGAAGGCGGAAAAACAGAACAGGATGACTTCAAGGGTATGTGTTGAATGGTTGGCTTACAGGGCAAGATTAGATAAGTTAGACATTAAACACGCATTCAATGGTGGTGAAAAATGTTTAATCTGTCTTGCACCAAAGTGTATGTGGATGGATGGGATGAGAAGAACAAAACCGCTTACGAGTTTTATGGGTGTCATTGGCACGGCTGTCAGAAATGCTTTAACAGAAGCATAATGAACATTAGGAAAAATAAAACTATGGGCGAACTACACAAGGAAACACAGATTAGAGAAAGACAATTAAAAGAAAAGGTCAGGGTGGTAGCCATATGGGAATGTGAATGGAGGATTATGAAAACAAGCGAAAGTTCAGCGGAAGACACAAACGAACTGATTATTGAACAGGAAGGCTTAATAGCACGAGAAGCAATGTTTGGGGGCAGAACAAATGCTTTAACTCTATATGGGAAAGCCAGACACAACAACGAATATGTGAACTAAATTGATGTATTTTCATTATATCCGACCGTAATGTATTATGACCCATACCCCAGCGGGCACCACAGCATTCATAGACCAACTAATGAAGGAGAACAAAAAGATATGAAGAACAAAATTATCCAAAAGGAATATTTCGGATTAGCAAAAATTAAAATGCTACCGCCGAGAGAATTACTTCACTCCGTCTTACCTAAGGCCGACAGAGGTAAGATGATGTATTACTTATGTAATAAATGCGGAACAACCAACCAAAAGGGAGCATGTGAGCATACAGATAATGAACGAGCACTAACAGGCACTTGGGCTACTCCTGAGATTTACAAAGCACTAGATAAGGGATACACGATATTGAAAGTTTATGAGGTACGGCACTGGGCAGAACAGAGCAACAGCCTTTTCAAGGAATACATTAAGACTTTTACAAAAGTGAAGCAGGAAGCAAGCGGATACCCCGACGGCTGTATCACGGAAGAAGATAAAAACGAGTATATAAACAATATGGAAGCTAAGATGGGTGTTAGAATGGATAAAGATAAAATAGAGAAGAACTCAGGGCGGCGGGCGGTTGCTAAGTTGTGCTTGAATTCATTGTGGGGGAAATTTGGAAAAAAGCAGAACAAAACACAAAACAAAATTATCAATGACAAGGATACTTTATACAAGGTCATAAATGATAAATCTGTTGATAACATTAATATCAATATTATCAATGACCAAATCATAGAAGTAAGTTATGAGTTGAAACAAGATGCTGTGAGCGACCCTATCAAAACAAATATTATTGTAGCTATCTTTACTACCGCACACGCCAGAATGAGACTTTATGATAAAATGGATGAGCTTGGAGATAGAGTATTATACCACGACACAGACAGCATAATATATACTACAAATAAGGAAAATGGTGAAACTGATGTGGAAACAGGAGACTAATTAGGAGAATGGACAGACAAATTACACGGGGCTAAAATTAAGACATTTGTCGGAGGTGGTCCTAAATGTTATGGCTATCTATTAGACAACGGGAAAGCGAGTATGAAGGTGAAAGGATTTAGTATGAACTATGAAGCAACAAAGCCTTAAATCTCGTTAATATGTTTAGTGTGATAAGTTGTGGATTGGATATCAAGGATACGAAGTTATTTGAAAGTGGTAATAAATAATTAGTTGGTTTATTAAAATCTGACGAAGAAAGATGTATCGCCAAACGAATTGAGAAATCAGGCAAGGTATTAATCGTAGAAAACAGCAAGATAACAAGAGACAAACAACAGAAAAAATAACGAGCGAATACTTAGAAAAAATATTCAGCTTTACTTACACTAAAAGAAATATTATAGGTATTGTAGATAATGCGATTGAAACTAGACCGTTTGGATATTAATGATATTTGTGAATAAAATATTAATTAATTAATTTTTTCCATAAATTTTTTACCAGTCTATATAGACCGATGACTACCCTTAATAGACTATCTGAAAAATTTGAACAACTTTCAATTGAGAAGAATAAGGAATTCTTTTCAGTAAAAGATGTACAAAAGATAATCGATGATGAAATTAAGGCAATCGAAAAAAGTAGAGAAGGAAAGCCAAATGATATTTTTCCGTTTGGTAAATACTGAGGTAAGGAAATTCAAGATGTAGCAGTTATCGATAAGCCATATCTTAAATGGGTTATGAAACAGCCGTGGTTTGAGAAATTTACAGACATTAAAAATGAAGTAAAAAAATATATGTAATAAAAATTATTTTGTAGTATATATAAGATGAGCGAACTCAACACCAAACAGGACTACTTGAATGAAATTGAAAAATGGAACATTGACAGCGAAATAAAAAAGCCGACAATTAAATGGACTAAGCATGACATTGTATCTTTCTATGAGCAATACAAACCCCATGATATGGCGGATAATGTAGAAGTCATTCTTCCTTCGACCGCGACATTACAAAAAATAATAAATGACGAGCAAAGCACTCCTTTTAAGGAAACCGATTTGAAAGAGAAAGGTATCACTGAAATTAAAGCAAATGTTGGTGAAGATATAGCGAATGCTACAGACGAAGGATGTACAGCGAATGCTACAGACGAAGGATGTACAGCAAAGAATGTGAGCGAAGCCACTTGTGCGAGCGATGTTATTCGTGTTGTAAAAATAATATCAAAAAAAAAGTAAAGTAAGTCAAATCAATCTTTTTTTTACTTCACTGATCCTCTATAAAGTTAGCAATAACATTAATACTATTACCACCACCAGCAGAAACTGACTTCTGTGTGAATGTCAAAACATCGTTCGGTTTATTGAATATCGTAAGTTCTGAGATTAATCTGCTGATTAGAGCCAGCATTAACATAAATATTAAAAATTGTTGTTCCGTTTGCGATAGCAGTTGCTTTTGTGTCTATATCTACAATTGAAGTTTTGGCATCAACATCAGCAAAACCCGCCCCTGTCAGTGTTTCGTTCAATACCATTCTGACGACATTAGCCTTAGTATTTTCATTTGTAATACTTATCAAAGACGATGGAAAGACATTTGAATAGTTGGTGAGGCTATTATTGAATAGTGCTTTATTCCTGATACTTAAAATGGGGCTTTCAGTTATATTACCTGCTTCACTCCCTTCCGCCGTATTTGTAATACTTGTATTAATAGTGTTGGTACCTTCAACAAACAAACTACAACTGGCGGTCTTTAGTCTTTGTATTCCAACTCCCACATTATTATTAAGAATTCGTGCTACAAATGGCAATGTACTATTCCGCAGACTGACACCAGTGTTGGCATTTGCATACTTAATCGTATGGACTAATTGAAATTCGCCTGTCTTTGGATTTTCAATAGAAAACTTAATAGCACCAAAACCTAAGTATTGAAATTGAATTTGAAAACCGTCCAGTCTAATACAGGCATATCTCCTGTTCCGTCGCACGGGTCATCCAAGTACGCTTGAAAAAATGCGTTTGGGGTTCCTCCTATACAATGTAGAATAATCATTCCTTCATCTCTAGTTTTGTAAAAGTAGAAACTATTAAATAATTCGATATCTCCGATACCTATCCACGAATAATAATCTTCGGTTTCGTCCGTTGTCCGTAAAACAGTGAAACGGGCTACGACACCCATACCTGTGCGATATTTTAATCTTCTTTTGCTTACCATAACGGCATCAGCGGTAACATTTTACTTCCGCCATATTATTATTAAACGAAACGGTCGCATTTGTGTTTCTGTTTTTGTCCATATCCGTGTACTAATGGTATATGGAAAGATTTCCTGTAATACTGGTGTTAAGGAACTGGTTAGGGTTTCACCAAAAGCGGTCTTCATATGATTAGTTTCAATATGTCCATCATATCCGACTTTGACATTTACAAACTTTTCGTCGGGATTTTGTGCGATTAAGTTTCTCTGGTGAGACATTTCTTATATATGAAACAATTTTTTATTTTTTATTTTTTATTTTTTATTTTTTATTTTTTTTCCCCATCAAAATTTCAATTCCCTGAACAACCATAATAGTCCTCTGAAGAATAGCATAGGTATAATAATTCAAGGCGACATTTGAGATAGAAGACCATTCATATCGTCGTTCGGTGTCCAATGATAGCCCTGCCACTTCATATCCATCTTCTTCTCTCTTGTCATGAAGAGGGCGGTTGTGATCCCAGAAATCAACATGGAACCAGTTATATTTATACACATTAGAGTTCAAAATAGATGAACCCTTAATTTTTTCCTTCAAAAACATATAGTCTTCATCGCGGGCACAAGTGATATCAAACTGCTGAATTCTATTACTATCCAAAAAAGTATAACATGAAATAATCTTGGCATCTGCTCGGTTGTCGCAATCAAATGCGGTGTTTGAACTTTCGGTATTATTAAATCCACTCGTGTAAATTTGGCAAATCCTCTCACCCTGCGAGCGGTTCATCTTCAAAACGAAGGAATGATTGGTATTTGCTCCACCTGGAAGAGCGGTCTTCCAAGAGAGCGGGTATTCGGTCTTGAACGAAAAGCCTTCACCAGCAATCTTCTGTTGAACACCCAAGATAACATTAGGGTCAGTTTCAACGGCAAGAAAGAGGTTAAGGTTGGTAACCTCTGCGGGCTGTGCGGCCATCGTTGCTCCTGCTCCAACACTAAGAGCATCAGTTCCATAAAATATGGTTTTTTTCCTGCCCTCCCACACAATTCGCAAATCAAGAACTTCATTAAAACCGATAGTCTTATCAATTTCAAAAATTGTTCCAAAAAGCATTCCTAGAGGAATAGACACATTGATAACATGATTATCCCCATTATCGGTTCCTCCTTCAAAATACTTAGCCTCCTCATAAGCAACATTACCAAAACTAGGAGCACCAGTTCCATCCGCAATAAGAGCATCATTATGACGGCGGGCTGTGATAGAAGGTTGTTGAAAGGTATTCTTTACCTCTCCCTTCAATGTAGTTACCAGTGCACGGAGGTTATCTTTGACGGTGTTGATTTTTCCTTCAAGGTCGGTAAGTCCAGCATTTATATCTGCCGTAGCATTTCCAACTAGAGCAGTGTGTGCAGCAACATTTCCAACTGCAGCAGTTGTATTACTCAAAGCATACAAATCGTCATATCGTTCAAGTTCCATTTACTATACCAACAGCAAAAATAGGATAACGGGGACAGACAGCGACTTTACACACGAAGTCAATATGAAGGGGCTAGACAATCCCACACATTATAAAATTCTTCATACCTATGTTCCGAAGTCGTATTATTCCGTCTCCAGTCCTTACAATACTTTTAAATTATCCAAAGACGGGTCTGAGGCTTTAATTACGATACCTGAGGGCAACTACACAATGAACAACTTAAAAAATAAACTGGCAGAGGTGCTAACCGCAGACAGCCCCAACGACTTCACATATACAATAACAAGCAACAATACCAACATAGAACCAGAAGATGGAAAATTAACATTCAGTGTGTCAGAGATTAAAGGAATTCAACCGCAGTTTATATTTGATGGTGATACCCGTATTCACGAGGTTATGGGGTTTGATAGAAATTCAACCTATTTCTTTGCCAATAATTTTATTAAATCGCCGAATGTAATTATTCTGACTGGAGAAAAAACTTTGTACCTTCAATCGGATTTGGTAAATGAAGGAGATAATCACGCGCTACAAGAAATATACACCGCTAACGAAATTCCTTTTGGATCTGTTATCTATGACGGCTCTGGTAGCGAATACGGAAAAACATTATCGGCAAGTTCAAATAATGTATTTAGGTTTTACTTGACGGACGAAAACGACCAAGCGATTAATCTTAATGGTTTGGGCATGGTTATGACTTTATTAGTTTATCGTGAAACTAATTATTTTAATTTATTTAATTCATTCTTTAATTTGTTAAAGGCGAGGTAGATTAATTTTAGAATTCATTATTTTTTCTATACTTATATACTGGTGAATTAGTTAATTTACACTATTTCAAAAAAAGAAAAAAATGCATGTCCAATATGGAGGAGAACTTACACACAGTCAGAGCGAGCTTATCCGCTGTAAGTATTCTCTCAATAAACTTACTGCCCGCGAAAGTCTTGCGGTTGTGCCGATTACCACTGTGGGGGGAATTGAATCAACTTTTGAAATTCCTACTCGTCCTTTGAAGCTTGCGAGGTCTGTGTTGCGATTTACTACACACCAAATCGGGAGGTAATGCTGGAAGATACAACCGGATTCCTATGGACTGTCTGTCAATTATTAAGACAACGAACTGCGAAGCCGAAGCGGGCAGTATCTGTGTAATCTTCAACATGTGGGTAATTACACTAAGATGATTTGGAAGCCTGAGATTTCCTATGATAGATTTATGGCATTGGATAACCACGGGGCTGGGTCTGGTTATGGGTCTATGCTTCAAAAGTGTAATGCCCCAACTACTGTAGCCGTTCCTTCTACTGGACCGCCTTTATACTCCATTGTATTATACACATAATATTTTTTAGATGTATGTATCAAAATGTCCATATCCATTCTGTGCTTTTAATTTTTCCGCTTCTTCTTCTTTTAGGTCTGCGAAACCACTGGCAAATTTGAATTTAATACCTTTCGCTCTTTCCATTAAAAACCTCATCGAGCGCCAACCACAAGTGTCTGTGGTATCACTTTGATTTTTAACCTTATTTACTTTCATTAATAAATAACTCTCTGGATTACTTCGGTCAATTAGTCTTTTCATTTGTTGTTGAAAGTCTTCTGTTGGCTCGTAAAGTGCTAATGGGTCATACACTTCAACACTCCTGTCTTTATCTAGACTTATCCATACGGCGATCCAATGAGACCCCGCTTGTTTGTGATAATCTAAGTTCATAATAAACCCGTATCGCTTTCTGCTTCCGGGCTTCAACTTGTAGATTTCTTCACTGGCTATCGCTCCGAGATACCATCCATATTTTTTCATTATGTCATCTATTTCATTAGTCATTAGTCCTCGCCCCTCACCCTGTTGCTCTTCTGGTTGCTGTGGCTCCTCTGGCTCTGGTTGCTCTGGCTCGGGCTGTGGCTCTGGTTGTGAGGGAGAAGCCCCTCCAAATCGCTTTGCTCTTCTGGCTGTGGCTGTGGCTCTGGTTGCACTGGTTGCTCCGGTTGTTGCTCATTTTTATATTTATTTATAAGAGCATTAACATAATCTTTTTTTCTCATTGAATGAACCCATTCTTTTCGTGATAGATACATTTTAATATTTTCTACGGAAAACACTTTATTAATTAAATTTTCTAATCCATTTCCCGTTTGTAATCCCAAATATTCAGCCAATTTCTTTTTTACTTCATTCTTTTCATTTCCTACATTTATTTTATGTTCTATTATTTTTTCAACAATCCAAGATGCCCTTTGGTTCCATCCTTTAGCATTTTCCCCTTCCTTTTGAAGTTTATCTTTCAGTGTTTCACCAAGAATTTTAATTGTAAGTTTTTGTTCAATATTATTATTTGACAAACCACTCTTCAACATCGCTTCATATTTGGCCATCTCTAAATTATTTCCTAAATTTTGGTTCATTTTTTCTTGATCACCGAGTACTTTTTTCATTTGGTCTATTGTCAGTTTTTGTTCTTGAAATTGTTTTATGCTTTCCGCAATACTCTGTATTATAGCAGGTTTCCAATTATCTATATCTGCTTGAGTAAAAACTCCAGACTTTATGATTATTTTTTTATTTTCTTCAAATCCTTGATTTGGTTTAATTTTTACCTCTGGTTGCGGTTGTGCTTGTTGTTCCTGTTGTGGTAGCATAATATATTGATATTGTACTGGTGGTAATGCTTGTATCAGAGTTTTTCTGTCTTCTTCATATTTTACATCTTCTATGAGTTTTTGCTCCCTTCTTAGTTCTCTGTCTTTTTGTTCTTGTCGTTCCTTGATATCGGATAGTCCATTGCGGTGTATCCTTGCCAACTCATCCTGCCTTTCCTTAGCATCTGCTATGTCTTTTCTTTCTTGCCTCTTCTTCTCCTCGTCTAAATCCTCCCGTGCCTTTCTTTCTTTCTTCTCTATTGCTTCAATAACCTCATACTTTTCCTTTCTGAGTTTGCCTAAGTGATCATTAATGGCTGTTCTTGTATTTTGTTCAATCTCAGACAGGCTTTGGACTTTTCCTAAGTCTTCCTTTTTTTCTTTTTTTTTTTTTTTTTTTTTTTTTTTTTTTTTTTTGTTGCCTTTTTCTTTGCTTTTGGTCTGCTTAAGTATTTCATAAAAAGTTTAACAATTTGAAGTGTGCTCATATCATTTGTTTTCTTACCGAAATTAAGATAATATAAGGCCTCCCGCTCTTATTCCTATAAACCCGCGGTGGACGGACTTTCGTCCTTTTCACATTCTTAGTATTAGCGACCATTGTATATAAACAAACAAAAATTTTTTTATACATAATTTTAAACAAAATATCTTTAGAACTTCAAGGCACCTCGTCCGCTCTGCTTACCATACCCCAGTTTTGCAGCAGTAGACCCGATACGAGACGCATATGGAACCCCGACATCGCCAAGAGCAGTCGCAGTCTTTGAAATAATTTTGTTATCGCGAAGGAACTTATTTACAGCCAAAGCCGTTTTCCCAACCTTTGCCCAGTTAATTTTACCGCCAGCCTGACCCTTGCATCCTTGCTTCTTTTTACGACTAGTCTTCTTTTTACCTCCAGCCATATCTTTTTGTGCTTGAGTTAATTGTTCGTTTGCCGATTGTTGGAATGACTTCAACACGAGTTGTTTTTACTACCATAAAAGATAGTGAAATATATAATACAGAAAAAATAATTATTTATAAATTTTTTTATTTAAGACGAAAATTAAGGTTTTTTCTTAACTCATCCATCAACACTTGAAACATACAGAAAATTAAATCGTTCCTTTGTAGCCTCGTGATACTTTTCCAGAAAATATTCAAAGTCGAAAGATAAGTCTACGTGTTTATACACTAGTTCCATTTTGTCTTGAGACTGGCCCGGAAAGATTAATAAATAATCTAACTGCTTAATGGCTTCTGGCCGTAGGTCGTTCAGATAATGGCTTGACATAATCACCTTACTTTTATAGTGTCTGTTCTTTTTTAACAAATCGCTTACGGACTTATCTCTTAAACCGCTCCCTAAATCGTCCAAAACAAAAACAACCTCTGGCGAAATACACTTACTTGGCCTCTCTTTCTTCTCACCTCCTTCTTCCTTTTTCTTTTCTTTTCCAAAGTATAAAAATTGTGGTTTCTCTATTTCCTCTTTGTCATGTTTTACTTCTCCTTCGTGTTGCTCGTCCTGTCTGTTTAATTTGTCAAGTTCATAGTCTATCACATTCACACCATCTGATTTAAGAAAGGTATATATTGCCATCGGGTTTCCCCTGTTCTTAAAGTGCTTTACCATTGCTTTATAAATGTAGTCCTTGTGTATTGTTGAAGCAATAATGACAATACGGGTTTTTCTGTCAGTCGTCCGTTTCAGTATTTCAAAGAGTGCTGTTGTTTTCCCGCTCTTCTTACGGGCAAGCAGAAATATATTTGCATACGGCTCGTTAAATAATTTATAACCTTTTGCTTTTTTGTTTCCATCACCCTCTTGTTTTACTGGTTTCACCTTGACATTATTGATTTTCTGCATGATATTTTAGAATTGCGTTTCGTGCTCCGCACTCTCTCTTATTCTAAAACATCTTTTTTTCTTTATTGTTTAAAATAAATCGGTTTTCGATGTTTGTTGAAGACGTAGTCTGAAACAAATATCAGCCTAAAAACTCTAAGCACACAACAAATTCTTCCGTCTAAATTTCCTGTATCAATATTTCCGCTATCAGTTTCAAGGACTTTACATATATATTGTCCGTCTGACCATCCAACGACACCTAAATTATAACTGAGGTTTGAAATGTTTGCTATATTACTATCTGCAAATGTGCCAATAATTCCAATTCTGTCCATATAAAGAATTCTGGTTTTAGTTTCCGTCTGGTCGTTTGTATAATGAATAAACTTAACATTCATTTTAGTTGGTGTAAATGACATTTGAATATTTTTATTAAATGTTTTGCTTCCCACAAAATCATTGCTCAGAAAAATAATCTTTTGGTATTTATAGTCTGCCATCGTGATGCCCTCTATATTACTGCTCATAAACTTTTCATTAATTAATATTTCTGCTCGGACCGCCTGTGATTTCTATTCACGGGTCAGTGAGAAAAAAAATGAAAGTTGTCTTTATTGTATTCAAAAAGGAATAGAAACTAAGTTTAAATGTATGTATAAGCCGATGTCAGACTGGTGCATCAGTTTTGATGAGACACTACCTTCAATGTGTGCGGGCGATAATAGATGGCATATGACACATATATATGAATGTAATGATATTTAATTCAACCACTCCATCCAAGGTTCAGAATGAGTATTTTGTTCTCACTACGGGGACAAAAAATCTTGACTGGCGACCTAAAAATCTTGAGGTCAGAAACAAATATTGAAAATCTATAAATGTCTATAAGCAGGTAAATTATCTTAAAATCTAGATTTCGATCTATGATTTCAAGATTTTTATCTTGAGTCAAGATTTCTTAAAGTCAAGATTTCTGCTTAAAGTCAAGATTTTTATCTTGACGTCAAGATTTTTTATCTTGAAGTCAAGATCTATTATCTTGAAGTCAAGATCTATTATCTTGAAGTCAAGATCTATTATCTTGTAATCAAGATCTAAATCTTGAAATCAAGATCTAAAATCTTGAATGCAAGATCTAAATCTTGACATCAAGATTTATTTTTTCCGATATATCTTGCATTCAAGATGTCTATCTTGACTTCAAGATTTATGTATTGATTTTCAGACTTAATATATGACTTTAAGATTTATATCTTGCTGTCAAGATTTCTTTTGCCCCAATATATCTTGACGTCAAGATTTTAATCTTGAAATCAAGGATTTTATCTTGTTTTTCAAGATTTTATCTTGCTGTCGTAGATAAAATCTTTAAAACCGTCATTTATATACCGGTTCTGCCTGTAATAGATCCAACAAAGTCAAATTCAATTCGATAAAGTTTAATTTAATTCAGAGTCGCAGTCATGCACGACGAAGTAGTTTCGTGTCATTATTCATAGAAAAATTTGATTATTCGCACTAACTCAATTGAAAACTAATTACACGCTTGTTTTCCTTTGCATACTTTCTAACTATGTCCCAACTTTCTCTTCGTAAACGTCTACTACCACTTGCTGTCTCTAGGGGAAAGTAGCCATCCTCAAAGACCTCTATACTATTCAGACTGCAAATAACTCTCATCTACCTCGGCAGTATAAGGGTTTGCACTCTCATAGCTCTTCTTGAATAAAATTACTGGCCCCCCTGCTCTAATATCTACGTTAGATATGTATGCTAAATGTAGTACCGGCGGCTCTTAAGGAATATTGCAGTCCTTGAAATCTGGATGTCCTAAAAATGAACTACATGACTTGTTGAATACGTAAAGCCCTTCCTTGTGGTAAGGTGGGGCTTTACGTATTCAACAAAGTACATGCAGTTCCATCCGTCAACCTTCGTCAACAAGAACATACGTCCTAGATCCCATTCGTCAAACCTAACCACACGCATGTATACAAAACTTATACCATCTACGCACACACTCAAGCAACATGGGGGCCAAGGGGGGGGGGGGGGGGGGGTTGGAGTAGAGTACCTACGCAGTCTTCTGCCTCTTCTTTTTCTTCTTCTTCACTGCCGCTTTTTCCTTTTCCTCTTCCTGTTCCTCTTCCTCTTCCTCTTCATACCCAGAGGCGCCTGGAGTTCGGGGGCGCTCGCTCCATTCGCCATACACAGTGGCGCTTGGAGGAAAATACAGAGAGATAAGAGTGGGGAGCCTGCCTGTGTTGTCGTCAGTCCATTCCTCTGGCAACATATACGATACGCGGGACTTCATCCCCGCCCGAAACGAGGCAATGTTGAAAATCATGATTACTCTCTTCCTACTCTTCCAGTACTCGATAAGGTTGGAAATGTTAATCTCCTTCACCGCCACTTTGTTAAGCGCATCCTTTTTTCCGTTAAACTGCCTAGCTAAATTTGGATGAGGAGAAACTCCAACCACTTTGTGATTCAGCGGCAATTCAACCGAAATGCGCATGGACATCACCTCAACGTACACCAACCAGGGGGGAACAGTGAACCCTGTTTTGTCTTTGTTAAACGGCGGACCTTCGTAGGTTGCCTCAGGGGCGATAAGAGTTGCTAAAGCTAGAGCAACTAACCCATCTGGTTGGCCGTTCTGACCCCGTACCTCCTCCCTGTAAAAAAGTGACACATTTCTCCCCGTCAGCTTGTTTACTTTCCATGCGAAACTCCACTTAGGGTTCACCGGGCGCTTCTCATCATCGTGAGAGGGCGCTTCACCGGTAGACGCCGAACCAAACTCTCCGGTGCCCGGAAGCCACAAGAGCGGCAGAATTTATCCCCAATGGCAAGCAAGGCCGAACAACCCTCGTTGACACATTCCGCAATGCCACTTGGGTCACTCTGGACCGGCAGAGGCTCACCATTCTCGTCACAGTTGCGTGACATCATGCACTTGCAACACCTGCGTATGTTTATCTGCCGCCATCCCGGAGTGCATCGGCACTTCCAATATGCCGGCACCCCCCCCCCCCCCCCTTGTACCTTAGGACAGGCACAATTGCACCCTTAACCGCTGGCAACGTTTCCTCGGCAAAATCTGGAGTCGAACTCTTACTCTGACTGGGCTTCACTTTGTTGTTCGCACCCAGTGCCTCCTTCATGTGTTTCCAGTGTTGCTGCAGCACTAGCATTAGCCGGTACTGGTCATGCCACTTCTTGAAAGCTATACAAACACAGATTGCA
>WBZZ01005566.1:52500-80000 GCA_019918135.1 Paulinella micropora
GAACCCTCCGCTGGTGAATTGCCTGAACTTGTGACGGCTTACGTTTCCCTAGCGAGGATGCAGCGGAAACAGAAGAAGAAGAAGAGGAGGAGGAAGAAGACTTCTTCGGAGAAGAGGAAGAAGACTTCTTCAAAGGACGAGGAGGCGATCCGAGACGCACAGTCTCTGCTACACTTCTTTCCTCTAGTAAAAGTAAGTAAGTAAGTAAGTAAGTAAGTAAAAGTGAGTAAGTAAGTAAGTAAGTAAGTAAGCAAGTAGGTAAGCAAATAAGTCACTAAGTAAGTAAAATAAGTAAGTAAGTAAGTAGTAAGTAAGTAAGTAAGTAAGTAAGTAAGTAGGTGAGCAAGTAAGCTAGTAAGTCAGTAAGTAAGTCAGTAAGTAAGTCAGTATAAGTAAGTCAGTAAGTAAGTAAGTATACGTAAGTCAGTCAGTAAGTAAGTAAGTAAGTAAGTAAGTAAGTTAGTAAGTAAGTAAGTTAGTAAGTAAGCAAGTAAGTAAGTAAGTAAGTAAGCAAGTAAGTAAGTAAGTAAGTAAGTAAGTCAGTAAGTAAGTCAGTAAGTAAGCCAGTAAGTAAGCCAGTAAGTAAGTAAGTAAGTAAGTAAGCAAGCAAGCAAGCAAGTAAGCAAGTAAGTAAGTAAGCCAGTCAGTAAGTAAGCAAGTAAGCAAGTAAGCAAGTAAGTAAGTAAGTAAGTAAGTAAGTCAGTAAGTAAGTAAGTAAGTAAGTAAGTAAGTGGGTACAAGTAAACATAAGTAAGCATAAGTAAATATAAGTAAGTAAGTAAGTAAGTCAGTCAGTCAGTTTAAGTAAGTAATTATAAGGAAGTAGGTAGTAAGTAAGTAAGTAAGTAAGGAAGGAAGCACGCAAGCAAGCAAGTAAGCAAATAAGGAAGTAAGTAAGTAAGTAAGTGCAAGAATAAGTAAGTAAGTAAGTTAGTAAGTAAAAGTAACTACTATAGGTACTACTATAGGACACTTATCTTTATATTCATATACATAAATTTAACTCATTTCACCATATTTCGCTCTCCTATTAATCAACATAAACTAGCAAAACTAGAAAATCGCGCTTTTTCACAAACTATTAATACTAAGCATCCTTATCCCCCTTTTCTTATTTTTTCGTGGTGTCCTGAGCCCCCTTATCTTTTTCAAAACAAAAAAAATGTGCTCTGTATTGAAATTTGGTAAATAAAAGAATAAATATTATTTAAAGAAATGAAAAATTATATTACATATATAAATAATATACAATGGGTAGAACCAAAGTATTTACAGACGAAGAAATCCGGCAAAAGAATTCAGAACGAATGAGAATTTATAATATAAAAAACAAAGAGAAAGCACAGCAGAGGGCTAAGGACTACTACTACAAGAACACGGATGTTATATTGAAGAAAGCAAAGGACAAAAGGGAAAAGGAGAAGGTTGACCTTGCAAGGATGAAACAGCTCCAGAGGCTCGTTGAAGGACTAAATATCGTACTATGAAAAATGATATAAATTTTATGTTAAGGATATAATATATATAGGTATATAGATAAAATATATATGTCTATATAGATACATTATTTTATTTTTGAAAAATCAAAACCCTAATATAACAATGTCAAGCATAGACTACGGGGGGCAAACTTGGAGCCTTGCCAAGCTCACAGAACAGGGCATACAATTCCAGATACGGCAAAACAAACTCTATGTAAAAAAACCAAACGGCAAGAGGTTTTACGACATAACAACACCAAGAGGGGCACTACCAAACCCTGAGCAGTATGTAATGCCCGACAGAAAACAAAGGGAAATAAAAGAGCGAAAAAGGGAAGAACCTAATGTCATAGACTTCAATGGTCATAAATTAATACGACAAGACATAAAACACGATTTACCAGTGGGGCAGTCATTGTATAATGTAAAAATCAATGAAAGCTTTTCTAAAAGGTTAAAAAATTTTCGTCGGAAGATATTATAAAAATGATTGGCGCAATCGTAGATGATTTTAAGTCTTTATATAAACTAAACGACAAAATACAAGTAAGGATATCGGCTATTCCAGAGTCGTGGAATGTACAAACAAAAAATGAACTCGCAAAAGTAAAAGACTTTGACTTACAATACATATTAGAAGACTTACAAAGATTTTACAATCAAACGACGAAGTGTGGATGGATGAGGAAGGGGCAACAATGGAATCAATTGATTTCAATTTTATGTGAGTAAGGATGCCAGAGGGAGGGGCTAGATTGAAAGCAATAACACAGGAGGACATTTACAAAAAGAAAGGAGTGATACAAATAAACAACGACGACAACATATGTCTGACAAGGGCTATCGTTGTGGCAACAGCCAAGATAGAGAAACACAACAAATACGAACAAATAAGGAAGGGTCGCAGGATACAGGACGAACTGGCAAATACATTACACGAGGAGGCCGGTGTCATAAAAGATTTATGTGGTCTTCCTGAGGTAGATGTGTTTGCTAGTCATATAAAATACAACATAGCAATTGTTGAATTTCCAGACAAGATAATATATAAAACTGAATTCAAAGATGAAAAGGAACAACCATACAAACACATATACATACTCAAAACCAAAAACCATTACGACACCATAGTGAGCATGAAAGCCTTCCTATCAAAACGAAACTTCTTTGAGCAGTGTATGAAAGGTTATGAGCATAATCATTCCTGTGTGGCGAAATGTATTATATGCATTACGGATGGATGTAAGGGGTATAGCAACATAACAAAATGGAAACAATGCGAAAAATGTAACCGCAAATTTCCAAATGATGAATGCTTCAACAATCACACAGCCACCACGTGCGACAACAAAAAGAAATGTCTTAACTGCTCTAAGACATACACAGGCGAACATAAGTGCGGTTATGACAAATGTAAAAATTGTAAAATCTTACAACCCTTTGAGCATAGGTGTAATATGAAACAAAAAGAAATACATAAGCCTTCTGATAAATATGTGTTCTTTGATTTTGAAGCAACACAAGAGACAGGCACACATATCATTAACCATTCAGAGAGTCAGTATTTCACTGGAAGGGGCGATGCCCCTTTCCAAACCCAAAACCAAGAAAGCGGGGGTATGGTAGGGGGTGGAACCCCCTCCGACAGCACACCCATCATACACAAAAGCATAGATGAGTTTTGTAATTGGGCATTTGGCAATCAACACAAGGACTTTACATTTATAGCACATAATGCGAGGGGTTAGGATTGTCAGTTTGTGCTTAAATAGTTGATAGAAAAAGGCATTTCACCATTTGTCATATATCAAGGGGGTAAGATTATGATGATGGCTGTAGGTAAGATTAGATTTATTGATAGTCTTTCTTTCCTAACTATGCATTTATCTGATTTCCCTGGAACTTTTGGTTTAAATGAATTAAAGAAAGGATTTTTCCCTCACATCTTCAATACTGAGGCAAATCAAAATTATGTAGGGGCTATACCAGACAAGGACTATTACGGCTACAACACATTTTCAAAACATAAACGACAAGAATTTCTGAAATGGTATGAAGAACAAAAGGACAAAGTGTTTGATTTCAAAAAAGAAATGGAAGCATATTGTCATAGTGATGTGGATACATTGAGAAGGGGGTGTATGAAATTTAGAGAGAGCTTCCTAGAATTTGGCATAGACCCATTCCAATACACAACGATCGCATCTACCTGTATGGCATTATATAAAGCAATCTATATGCCGACAGATAGCATAGCAGTCATACCAACACACAGAACAGACAAAGCAAAAACGAGCCGTATGTGTGTTAGTGGCTATCATACAGAGAGAAGAAAGACAATACAACCATACAGCACGGATTAAATGGAAAAGAAAAAATGATATGTTTAAAAGGTGCAGGTAAAGCATACTTAGACGGATATGACCCAAAGACAAAAACGGCATATGAGTTTAATGGGTGCTACTGGCACGGGTGTCCTGAGTGTTATGACGGCAATCAAATGAATAAAGAGCAATCTGTTAATAAGACATTTGGACAATTATACAAGGAAACAAAACGACGGGAAACTTTAATAAAGCAACACGAGGAAGTGAATAATTTAATAACAATATGGGGTTGTAAGTGGAACAGAATAAGAGTAAGGCAGGAATTCAAAAGGAACATAGAGAGACATTAATGGAGCAAGAGACAATCAACCCACGACACGCGATGTTTGGGGGAAGGACAAATGCTCTATCTTTATATTGGAGGGCAATGAATGAACAACAATACGCCAAATACATAGACATATGCTCCCTCTATCCGTCTGTTATGCTTTATGATCCCTACCCTCTCGGACATCATAAAGTCATTAAGGCAGACAAGGCATTACAAATGTTAAATCAAAAGACAGCATTTGGATTAGCCAAAGTTAAAATGATTCCGCCGAGGGGACTAATTCACCCTGTCCTACCCTGTCACGATAGGGGAAAGATGATGTATTATTTATGTAATAAGTGTGGAAAGGAAAACTTAAAGGACAAATGTCAGCACGACGACACAGAGAGGGCACTCACAGGCACTTGGGCAACACCACTCATTTATAAAGCAATGGAAAAAGGTTATAATATCATTAAAGTTTATGAGGTGTGGCACTGGAACAACAAACAACAACCCTATTCAAAGACTACATAAAAACCTTTCTACAAGTAAAGCAAGAGGCAAGTGGCTACCCGTCAAATGTGGAAACGGAGGAACAAAAAGACAATTACATAAATGACTATGAGGAAAAGATGGGTATTAAGTTGGACAAAAGCAAAACAGAAAAGAATGAAGGAAGGAGGGCAGTCGCAAAGCTATGTCTGAATTCTCTGTGGGGAAAGTTTGGACAACAAAGCAACAAGACACAGACGACAATCGTCAGGAGTGAGGCAGAATTATACAAAATACTAAATGACAAAGACACAAACGAAATCTCAATCAATATGATAAATAAAGAATGCCTTGAACTATCCTACAATCTACACCCCGAAAAAGTGTCAGACCCTTACAACACAAACATATGTGTGGCTTTATTCACAACAGCACACGCACAAATGAGATTGTATGATATGATGGATAGATTGGGAGACAGGGTATTATATCACGACACAGACAGCATAATATATTTAGTTGATGAAAAACAAGGACAGACAACAATGCCGACTGGTGACTTATTAGGACAATTGACAGACGAACTAATAGACAAAAAGACAAAAGTAAGCAGAAAGATAACTACATTTGTGGGCTCGGGGCCTAAGTCCTACGGCTACATACTAAACGACGGCACAACAAAAATGAAACTCAAAGGCTTTTCTATGAACTACGACACTTGCAGGAAACTGAACTTGGTAAATATGTTTAGTGTGATAAGCAATGGTCTGGGAATAAAGGACGAAGAACTATCAAATAAAGCATATGAGGAATTAGAAGCATTATTGGAGACAGAAGCAGAAAAGCACATAGCAAAGAATGTGGCTGAGAAGGGAAATGTAGCAATACACAACCACAGCAAAATTACGAGGAACAAAAAAGACAAAACGATTACCTTCGAACATTTGAAACAGATATTCTCATTTACTTACACAAAAAGAGTAATACAGTCGATTAAAGAGAACCATATCTCTACACTGCCTTACGGATTTTAAAGGCAAAATTAAAAAGGTAATTAATTTTTTTTCAATAAAATCTTTTTACCAGTCTATATAGACCAATGACCACCCTCACCAGACTATGCGAGAAGTTTGACAAAGTTTTCAATTGAAACAAAATATGAAACCTTCACATTGAAAGATATTGAAAAGGTAATTCAAGACCAAATAAAGGAAATTGAGAATAGTAATTCATCAAAACCAAAGGATACTTTTCCATTTGGTAAATATCGCGGGAAGAAAATTCAAGATGTAGCGGTTATTGATAAGCCATATTTAGAATGGGTTATCAGCCGTGGTTTGAGAAATTTACAGACATTAAAAGTGAAGTAAAAAAATATTTGTAATGATATTTTGCTAAAAGATTTTTTTAAAATCTTTGTATATATAAAATGACTGACCTGAGCACCAAACAGGACTACTTAAATGAAATTGAAAAATGGAACCTTGATGGCGATGTCAAAACGCCAACAATTAAATGGACTAAACCTGACATTGTATCTTTCTATGAACAATATAAGCCAAATGTTGATTTCAAACAAAATCAACATTATGACAACAATGTTGAAGTCATTCTTCCTTCGACCGCAGCCATACAAAAAATAATAAATGACGAGCCAAGCACTCCTTTTAAGGCAACTGATTTGAAAGAGACAGGAATTACCGAAATTACGGCGGATGCTACCGCCGTAGGCGGTAAGGCTAATGTGAGCGAAGCGTCACAATGTGGCGAAGCCACTTGTGAAGGTGAAGAGATAGCACCGCACGAAGCGGATATTTTTCTTCAATATGGTAAGTATAAAAAAATGAAAATTGAAGATGTCGCTAAGATTGATAAACCATACCTTGAATATTTAATTCAAGAACATTATTTTAACAACAAAGATGCGGTAAAACAATATATCTGATGTTTGAAAATCCACGCTTCCGTGCTTCGCACTCTCGCGTGTTTTTCAAACTTCGCTTTCCGCTTATTATTTTTATTATTATTTACTTTTAAACGATGTTTACAAACCGCACGAAAGCCGAAGGCGAAAGTGCGGATTTGTAAATATCACTGGTCTTCTATAAAATTAGCAATAATATTGACAATTTCACCACCAGCATTAGTGGAAACTGATTTCTGTGTAAAAGTTAATACATCACTTGGAGACAGATAAATATCATAATTTCTAAGATTTATTTGTTGAGTTGATTGAGAATTTACGTAAAGTTTAAAAATTGTTGTTCCGTTGGCAACGGCACTTGACTTTGTATCAGTATCTACAATTGAATACTTAGAATCAACATCTGCAAAACCTGCGCCAGTTAGTGTTCCATTCAATACCATTCTTACTACACATACCTTACTATCTTCATTTGTAATACTTATCAAAGTTGGATAAACATTTGAATAATTTGTCAAATTAGCACCGCCCGCATCAAATACCGCTTTGTTTTTTATACTAATAATAGGACTTTTAGTGGTGTTTGCTGCTTTACTTCCTTCCACTTCGTTTGTTATACTTGTGTTTATCGTATTTGCCCTCAATGAATAAACTGGCACTCGCTGTTTTAAGAGTTTGTATTCCAATCGCTGCATCATTTTTCATTACTGCTGTCGTAAGAATGGTATTGAATGGAACACTAACTGGCGCAGGTTTTGCAGATGTATGTGTAGTAAGAATGCTGCATCATGTTTTCATTACTAAAAGGTAATGTCGTATTTCGCAGGCTTAACCCAGTATTAGCATTCGCATAGTCAATCATATGAACTAATTGAAATAATCCTGTTATGGGATTTTCAATATAAAACTTAATAGCACCAAACCCAAGATACTGAAATTGAATTTGAAATACATTTCCTCTGCTCCAAACTACTTCTGGCATAGCCGAAGTTCCATCGCACGGGTCATCCCAGTCTGCTTGGTCAATATAATCTGCGACACCTCCTTTACAATGCGCAATATTCATTCCTGCTCTATTTTTGTAGAAATAAAATCCATCATTAAGGTCATTTCCTATTCCAATATATGAATAGTAATCTTTTGTATCATCCATTGTCCATATAGCAGTAAAGCGGGCGAGGACACCCGTTCCAGTTCTATATTTTATTCTCCTTTTACTTACCAGTCTAGCATCCGCCGTGACCCGCTTGAGTTGTTAATGTTGCCATATTATTCAAAAATGACACAGATGATTTTGTTTCTGTTTTTGTCCATATCCTAGTATTAATGGTATATGGAAAATTTTCCTGTAAAACTGGTGTTAATTGACTTACTACTGCTTCGCCAAAAGCAGTTTTTGAATTATTTGTTTCAATATCACCATCATATCCAAGTTTGATATTTATAAATTCTCCGTCCGGATTTTCTGCGATTAAGTTTCTCTGGTGAGTTTTCATTGATATTTGAGAATTTCGATTCGTGCTCCGCACTCTCTCTTATTCTCAAACGTCGTTTTCCTATATTATACGAGAAAAAATATTTAATCTATTAATTTTTTTTTAGAATTGCGCTTCGTGCTGTCGCACTATCACTTATTCTAAATTTTTCTTTTTTTTGTTTTTCACGATTTTTATCAACAAACGAGAATGAGTGAAACGAATGAAAGTGTAGTTGCTAAATATCAACTCATCAAAATTTCAACTCCCTTAACAAGCACACTACGTTGAAGAATGGCGAATGTGTAATGGTTAAGATTAGTTATGCCACCACCACTCGCATTATTACTTGTAGTTGAAACGAATTCATATCGCCTCTCAGTGTCTAGGCTCAAACCGCTCACCTCATAGCCGTCTGTGTCCTTATCGCACAGCGGGCAGTTATTGTCCCAAGTATCTACGTGGAACCAGTTGTAATGATAGACATCGCTGTTTAGGATAGCAGTTCCCTTCAACTTATCCTTCAAAATCATATAGTCCTCATTTTCCTTTGTGTCAATATCAAACTGCTGTAGACGAGAGCCGTCAAGCGTTGTATAGTATTTTTCAACCTTCGCACCAGCTCTGTTGTCATTATCAAAAGAAGTATTAGCACTCTCAGTGAAATGAAAGGCGGAAGTATAAATACGACGAATTGTTTCACCCTGCGAGCGGTTCATCTTAATAACATAGTTCTGTTGGTTTGTTTGAAGACTTTGCTTCCAAGCGATAGCATACTCAATCTTAAATGGAAAGCCTTCACCCGCAATCTTTTGTTGGACACCGAGGATGACATTTGGGTTCAGTCAACAGCAAGGAATAGATTTAGGTTAGATACGATAGCACCAGCGGTAGTAGCGGCAGCACCAGTGGAAATAGAACTAGCATCAGTGCCATAGAATGAAGAGCGGTTGGTTTCAGCCCACACAATCCGCATATCCAAAATTTCATTAAATCCAATAGTCTTACCCAGTTCAAAAATAGTGCCAAACAGCATACCCAAAGGAAACTTAACATTAATAACAGGGTTGGCACCATTGGCAGTTCCACCTTCAAAATACTTAGCATTCTCAAAAGGAACATTAACCAAACTATAATCCCCCGCAGTGCTATCGGCGAGAGCGGTATCATTATTACGGCGGGCATTAACAAGTGGCACTTTGTAATATCCTTGAACTGCAGCGACCAATCCTGCAGTATTTGGCCGTCGTCTCCTTGGTGTCGTCAGCCGTAGGAACCGCAATCACGTAGCCCGATCAATAATCGTGAGGATATACTTGTATCGACCCTCCCCTGCTTCCGGTAAAGGCCCGACGTAATCGATGTGAATCGTGTCAGATATATCCCGTGTTACGTCATACTGTCTCAGTAGCCCCTTGTTCGCATCGTAGACCGTCTTCGCCCTCTGGCATTGCCCACATCCCGAAATGAAACTCTTGATGTCCTTATCCATCGTGTCCCAATAAAACCGTCGAGTCATAGACCACCTCATCCTATCCAGCCCCGGGTGACTCTGTAAAGGGCAGTTGTGTGCCCCTATCAGAATCGCGTACCGTAACGCTGCCGGTACCCATACCACCCACCGTTCCGGATCGTCCTTGTTCTTGGCCCCGCTCCCGAAATACCAGATTAGCCCGTCCGAGTAAGTGTACTTCTCCTTCCGCCACTTTATGTCCCCATCCGCCGAAATCCCCGTCGGGTTCTCCTGGTGCGCAATAAACCTCTTCCACTCCTCACTGTCTCGCGTGAGCTTGCGGAACATGTCCACCGACGCAAACTTGATCTCCGTCTTGTTTTCCAACTCCAAGGATACCCGGCTTGGGTGTGTGTCTCTCAACATGAGTTCCGGCTCCGCCTCCGTCTGACCCGCCGCCGCTTCCGCCTTCGTCGGAATCACAATGTTCCCCACCATGGGCATGGTCCGCCACGGAAAAGGTTTCAAATCCCCCACCTCATCCTCCTTCAGCCCCCCTGTATCGCCTCCTTCCACATTTCTTCCTCATATATATCCCTCTCGCGCGTCCTCTAGCCCGTGTTCTTCACAACAATCCACCGACTGTGCGTGGGCCGCTTCGTAAAACCGCACATCCTGCCTCTGCGCCTCCTTTCTATTCCTATGCATTTCCGCTACCTCCGTCACATATTCCATACCGTTGATGGGTTTCCAGTCGTCGAAATTCGCCCTCTGCTCCTCCTTTTCCAAATCGATTTTTCCCAAGACCGTTAAAACCGCTGCGGCCGTCTTGAAGTGAAACCGCGTCAGGTTCATGCCACTCTTCTTCTCCGCGTCGTACACCGGTTTCAGTGCGAAGACACCATGACTCTGCTGTTGCGCCCGTGTATCATTGTCATCCGCCACCGCCTCCTCCTTCTTTTCCTTCGCGTTGTCGTCCTCCAGCGCACACCCAGCCCTAGACTGGTAGTCCGCACGATAGTTCTCCTTACCCGATATGAATTCAATCGTGAAGTCATATTCGGATAGCTCCAAGTGCCATCTTGCCAACTTGCCCGTGTGATCCTGCGACATCAACCACTGTAGGTTGTTGTCATCCGACCGCACCGTCGTCCCCTTTGCCACAGATAGTCACGTAGTTTCTTGAAACCCCAGACTGTGGCCAATGCCTCTCTCTGCCGCGTGCAGTATTGCTGTTCCGCCTGTGTCATTCGCCGGCTCAGAAACATTACCAGCCTCAAACGCCCCTCGTCGTCCCTCTGTTGCAGAACCCCTCCTATCGCATATGCCGATGCATCCGTGTCGAGTATGAAACTCTTGTTGAAATTGGGAAGCTGTAAAACTGTACCCCCTTCGCTCCATGGGTCCATCAAGATATGTGCCCTTAGTGTTTCAACCGCCTTATGAACCGCTGGTGGCTACGTACTCCCCGCACCGCACTTGCCCTCTTTCATGAACAACCGTATTGGCTCCGCGATTTTTGCGAATCCCGGTATGAATTCACTATAGTATTGCGCCAAGGACACAAAGGAGTGTAAATCGGATCTCGTCGCAGGAAGAGGCATAGCCGCAAGCGCCTCTCGCTTCTTCCTCGCAATCGAACACGTCCCGTTCTCGATGTCGTACCCCAGATACTGTATCCGTCTCTGTAAGAAATGGCACTTCTTAGCATTCAACCGAAATCCGAACGCCTTGACCCGTTTCATGATGTCCCGCGAATGTTGTATGTCTTCCTCTACCGAATTCGAGAAAATGACCACATCATCCAAATACGGGAAGGCGTATCCCGCCGTATCCCCGTGCTTCTCCGCAAATTCCGCGTCTCGGAAATTCGCACCCAACATCTTTGTCATCGCCTGCTGAAATATGCCCGGTGCCACCTTCAACCCCATCGGCAGAACCTTCCACACGTAGGTTGTCATCCCCACCATGAATGTCGTTAGGTAGCGGCTTTCCTCCTCTAACGGGATCTGCCAGAATCCACTTTTCAAATCCAACGTCCAGTATATTTTCGCTTTCTGCAACACCTCTATTCCCCTCCGCACGTCTGGCACCGGCGTCTCTATCTTTTTGATGATTTCGTTTATCCTCCAATAGTTGATACACATCCGCAACGTTCCGTCTGGTTTCGGCGCCATGCGTACCGGAGACGCATACTCCGATAGCCGCGCCTCGATCAATCCCTTTTTCAAAAGTTCCGCCGTCATCTCCCTCGCAATCCGGTCCTCATGATGGCTCAACCGCGAAGGCCGTCCTATCCCCGGTACCTCTTGCCCCATCTCTCGTTCGAAAACCGCCACGTGGCTTGTCACCGATCCCCCCTCCAAAGGGCCGAAAGCTTGGATGTTGTCTTCCATGACCTCCATAGCCGCAGCCTTTTCCTCTGAAGTGCCCTCCCATGTCTCCGACTGTTCCTGTAACGCCTGTCTCGCCTTATCCGTCTCCTCCTTACTAGTCTCCTTGATCTGCTCCTCTGTCGCTTGCCCCTGTATATCATCCACCGCTATCTCTGCTCCGTTCCCGTCTAAACCCTCCCTCGACCGATATAAGGTTGGTGTCTTCCGTTCTTGATCCGCGAATCTTGCCAGTTGGTCCATCATCATAGCATACTGAATGGCGTGTGTCCTGTGATATACCCCGGATATGTGCGTAAATGCTTCATCCCGAATGGAGGCCAAATCCGATCCAGAAGTTCCTCTCGGTACCGCCTAGCTATCTTCCTCGATCCGAGTCGGCAAGCCACTATCAACTTCTGTGTGCGACTCGGAATCGGTATCGGGTCCGCGATTAGAAAATCTTCCACATCGTACCACCACATCTCCGTCCTCCCACCTACCGCAAACATAATCGTGAAATCCCCATGCGAAAGCCGATTTTTCAATGTCTTCTTGATCTGTGACACCGAATCCGCTACCATGGGTTGGCTTTCCCACCGCTCCTGCAGCAAGTTCAAAATCTCCACCGTGGCCTGGCTAGGCTTGCCCGTATTGCATACTACATATTGCGCCATAGGCAACACCCGTGTATCCATTTCCTTATGCAGGTATCCCAAATCTCGCCCGTGTTTCGGAAAACCGTCCGAGGCCTCCTCCCTCTATCTCCGGAAATACTCCAACCTCATGTCGACCAGAGCAACGATTCTGGCCCTCGTCCATTCATCCTCCGACTCGCTCTCCTCTTCCTCCTCCTCGTGTTCCCCAATTGCAAAAACCTCCTGTTCCGCTGCCTTATTCTCCTCTCCCTTCTCAATCTCTACCCGTACCGCCCTGAAATCGTTCGCCACCCATGCCCCCGGTACTCCTTGTGCCCTCCTCTGAGTCGTATTCCACCACTCGATACACCGGAGCGTTTTGCCCCCGTCCGTACCGTATCTCTTCTCTGCGACAGTCGATGTGAGTGTGCATACGCTTCAGCGCGTCAAAGCTCCATAGAAGTCCCCCTGTATATGCCGGGACGACCCAAAACCTGTGCGTATATGTATTCCCCCCTTCCAGGTCGAACGCCAGCAGTATCGTGCCCGTCATCGCCGTTGTACCCGACACCCCCTTCACCCAACCCCGTGTCGCCCGAAACCGCTCCTTGAACCATGGTTGTTGTCAGTGCTTGTCCAAAAAGTGTTTTCCGATGACGCTGATGGCCGCCATGGTATCGTTGTCAATGACCACATCCACTCCTAAACTCCTCAACTTGACCCAAGTATACGCCAGTGGGAGATTTGATCCTTTAATTTGACTAACCGACGGCGTCACTCGCATCGCCTCATGCCTCTGACTCACCTTCCAGTGTGTCTCCAGCAATTGTCGTTCTCGCTCTCGTGTCTTCTCTCTCTCACTTTCTTCTCGCTTCTTTTCCTCTGCCACCCCCTCTCCCTCACTTCTCTCCCGCTCCCCCTCCAATCTCGCTCTCTCCTTGCCCTCACCCTCACTGTTCTCGCCCTATTTGTACCCTTTTCCTTGTACCCCCCGATCCGCTACATGCTCGCCCCTCTGCCTTCTGCTGTTTTGCATGCCGTTACCCCTGTTTCTCGTCTATCTCTTCGTCCCTCCCCCTTTGCCTATGTCAGGTCCACATATTCCCGTGTCTTCAAACTCCTCCCCATCTCGTCCCTTTCCGGGCTCCCGTATCCCGATCCGTCGCCCCGTCGCCGTTGTCGCCTCGCCCTCCGTTCCCCTGTCATACGTCAAACCCCCATTCCCGTTCGTGATCTCCCCTTCACTCTTTCCTGGCTCACCTGCCGTAGAAACCCCCACGATCTTTACGTCATCGTCGCTGTTAGACCTGCGCTGACGCGCTTCCTCTTGCCGCGGAGGTCGCTCCTGTTCATATATACCATGAGTGCGGTCATGTTCCCGCTCCATCCCCTCTATCGTTTGTTCCGTACCCGCGATGAATCCCGCGCCCTCTGGCTGTCCCTGTCGCTCCTGCGTTCCCGCTCCAGCCCCTGCAATCAACCCCTGTCGATCCGAATGCACATATGGTAGATGAGAGTGTGGTGTTCCGCTTGTACCCGCTGTGTCTTTCCCAACACCCCACTTCCCGTATATCAAGGGTTGTACCTGTTTGTCCATCCCCGGTCTAGGCGCCGCCGCATAATTACCCCGACTCCCTCGAAATCCTCCCCGATACTCGTCCCGATAGCCACCCCGCGGTCCTCTCCCGCCGTTGTTGTCGTTCCTCCGATACCCGTCCCGCATTTCCTCCCGTCGCTCTCCCTCCGTGTTTTTGGGTCGCACGTTGGCTGCTCGGTGGTAGTAACCCTTATCCTTTCGCGTCCATCCCTTCGCCTTGATATTGGCCTCATTGAACTCCCGCAGTGCCGGGAGTTCCTCTGGCGGGAACATGTCCTCCAACCCTCCTAGCTGCCACATCCCGCGCCTTACCGCCTCTTTCAACTCCCAGTATGCCTCGTCTCTGTGTTGCTGCCTGCAAGTGTCTAAATTGTCGTGCCACATATTCATCCCGTGGCTCACCTGGCAGTTTCCCTGAATTCCCAACCAGTGCATAGCGATAGCCGTGTAACATGAATCCTTGTCCCAGTTCCTGGACCGCAGTGCCCGTCTGGTATACTTCGGGAAACCCTCGATCAGCTCCGAGTCCGGTGGGTACAGTGGCTGCCCCTTTAGTTCCGTATTTGGCAGAGCCCTGTTATGGAACTCTGCGTCGAACTTCACCCTTTCCCCTCCTCGAGGCGCCCGATCTGCATGAAACACTTGCGGTGGTCGCCGCTCCTGTCGTCGCTCCTGGTATCCTCCGTCCCCATACCTCGAGCCCCATGGTCTATACCCCCCGTCATGCCTTGGCGCCCGATCTCCCCCCCCCCCCCTTGCGTGAACTGTCGCGGTCGTCGGCCCCCCCGAAAGACTCCGCTGCCTGAATAGTTGAACCTTGCCTGTGGCCACTTCGCGGTCACCGCTGGCGATATGATCACACGATCGATCAACGCCGGGTCTTCCTCATGTAATACCCAGCTGACCGGATTGTAAGTGGTTTTCAACCCCTGCCATCGGGTTTTGCCCTCTGGCGTGATATCCGCCAACGCTATCACCTGTGCCGCGATCTCCGGAACCACCGCTTTCGTTTCTTTATCCTTCCATATCCCCGCCAGAACCATTGGGTATATCTCCTTCTTCTCGTGCAACAGACTGAGCCCAGCGATACTGGCAAAGATGTCCCGTAATGCCGTCCTCCTCGTAACCAGAGCCTGTGCCGCCTTCAGCGCCTCTATCTCATCCCCCCTGTCAAGAAGTTGGTGAAACTGGTACACGTCGGCGAACACAAAATGAGCGACATCGACCACCACCTTCTTGTTATTCACCCCTCGCTCCCCGAACTCCTTCTTGAACCGCTCCTCCCATACATGCGTGTCAAGTAACCGCGTGTGTTCGTCCCCCGACCCCACCAAGTTGCCCAACAAGTAGCACACTTGGTCCGCCGCGTCCCCACAGAGTGCCGCTTTAGCCTCACTCCGCAAAGCCACGATGAACTTACGTACCTTGTTCATGTACTCATACTCTTGCTGTTTGCTCGCAACCATTGGCCTCTCTCCGTGTTCATGCAACAGCTGCGTCTTACGGAGCTGTCCCAGGATCCTCTCCCGTTGTTCTCTACCGTTGATCTTTGACTTGCTTGTGCCACGCCGCCTCCGCTTTCCCCCTTTTTCCCCTTCCCTTGATCTCGATCTGTATTCCGATTCTTCTGAATCCGAGCTCGCCGCTCTCTCCGACTGCCTCCCAATTCTTCTTCTTTTTCTTCCTCTTTTCCGGGGACGCTGTTGCCGCTTCCGCTTCCGCCGCCGCCATCCGAATCCTGATCCACGTATACCAACCCCGCACACATCCTTCAACAACCTATTGCCGCAGTTCCTTCCGTTTTGCCTCCTTTTCCGCATCCGTCGCCGCATCGTTCAACGCCGCTGCCTCTTCCAACAACTTGTACAGTGATGCATCCCTCTTCTCCATCCTTGCCCCCACGTCAGTCGGCCCCGCCATATATTCCCGCATGGCGTCATACGCCTTGCCCGCCAACCCTCTAAGGCTCCGTGCCCAACCCGTATGGCAATTCTGTATCAGATCCGCCAGTTCCTCCGCCGGGTTCCTGGAAAACGCCGCGTCCCACCTCATCGCATCCGCCATCTTTGCGGCCGCTTGTTGTAATTCCCGTCTCTGCGCCCCCGCTGCCATACACAACGACTTGATGTCCCCGTTTGATATATATACCCCCTCCTCCAACATCCGATTCATCACGAAATTGGGCAGCTTCGTTCTACTCACCTTGTCCCGATAAAACCCAACATCTATGTACAGCGCTTCCGCCAAATGGATCAGGTCCACCATCATCATCCCCTGCCCATATGTTGGTTTTCCCTTGGGCCACATCCACGTCGGCCACTGGTCCACCTCGCTGTATATGCCCCCGTCGTCCTCCCTTTTTGTCCACACCTTGTAGTTTTTCGTCGACAACTGCCTGTATATCTCCGGTGCCATCTCCGGCGTACGTTGCATCAGTTCGTGGAAGAATAGCGACAAAGTTGGTGGGTTCCTCGCATACGTCGGATCCGATGTTGCCGGCAGTGCCTCCGCCTTAGCCTCCGTGTACCGCATTGGGTCCTCCCGTCGGCTCGCCGGTGTAAACGGTATCGCGCGAATGGTCGGTCCTATCCATCCCACGTCCTCGTCGTCTCTGAACTCCGGTGCCCCAGGTTGTGCCTCCATCTCGAATTCTAAAGTATAAAATATATTGTGATTGAAACCGTGATCCCCATATATACATGCTTCCGTGGCATTATTAACCGTGATCCCCATATATACATGCTCCCGTGGCATTATTATATCTGCTCATTTTATATCCTCCCCTGGTCCCCAAGTCCGTGTCTCCAGTTCCTGCCTTGTTCCACCGTTATATCCCCGTCTGTTTTCCTTTTTGTTTTGTTTTCTGTAAGGCCAGCCGTATCTGTATTTACGCTCTGTCCCTTCTCCCTTCCCCTCCGCTTCTCTATATCTCTTCCCGCATACATTCGTCCCACATCTCCTTAGAGAGGCCTTGCATCCACTCCACTACTTCCGCTCCCGTCTCCAGCTTCTCGATTCACTCTTTCCTCCCCGATACCCCTTCCTTCCTCTCTACCTCCCTGTCAGATGCCTCGTCCCGGTCGTTCATTGCGTTATTCCGTTCCTCCTCTTCCCGTCTCTGTTGCCTCCGCTCCTTTTCTAAAGTCTCAATCCATGCCCGTGTTTCGTGACTGTCTCAATCTTTGTCCGGTGTGGTTTTCTCCACCCTTTCTATGATACTCCTGATCCGTAACGGTCCCACAAACATTCTCCAGCTGTCTCCCCCGGTCCTTCAAAACCTTCACCCACTTCCTCGCGTGTTCCACCTTCCCCTTGGCACAGGCCCATGCAGTATGGATTCTCTCTGCCGTCCATTTCCCCTGTACTTTGGTCAACACAGCCATGAAACTGTATTGGTACTGTGCTTCCTCCGTCATGGCAAACACCTTCCACAAACCCTCGTCGTTGCTATACCAACGATATTGCAATTCCCACATAGCTCTAATTGCCATCCACCTCGCATCCCTTCGGACCCGATCCGTGTCCATAATCGCTCCCACCCGTTCACCCCACCGATATCCCATTTCCTCTACAAACCGTTGAGCCTCCTCATCCATCTTATATTCCACTCCCCCTATCTGTCCCAACTTCTTTTCCTCCTCCGATATCCCCATCCTTACCTCCCGTATGCTCATCCGATGCCGTATTCTGTCCTAAAGTAGGGACAGGTGGTACTATGTCTTGTGTCTGCCGCCGCTCCCCCCTCCTTCTCTTCCTTCTCCTCTCCTCCTTCCTATCCTCCTCTTCCATCATCGCCCGTTCTTTGCCCCTCAGATATGCTTCCCACTCTACCATCGCTGTAACATAGGCCTCCTCTGCCTGTCTTAGATCCCTCGCCTCGTGAAAATGCATTGCCGTATTAGAAACCTCGTCCCAAACCTGCTCCCATGTTGTAAGATATTCCTCTTCCCGCTTAGAAACCCAAAACGACAACATGTCCCCTTCCTCAGAATCCTCCTTCTCCTCTGTCTCCTCACTTGTCGCCCCACCTTCTTCGTCTTCTTCCTCCAAAGCCTCCTTTGTTTCCTTACCCCCCTTCTCCATACCTAAAGTAATAGGTACCCACGTGAGTCCCTTCATGCATTTATCCTCTCCTCTGTCTCTTCCGGGCTCTCGCCACCTCCGCCTCCTCATCCTTGTCTCGTTTCCCCCGCTCCTCTTCCCTCTTGGGCTCCGCGTATTCCCGTCTCTCCCGTTTGAGAGACTGCAAAGATTCCCTGAACCGTCGCCGATTTTCCCTTGCCTCTTGGTTCCACACGTATCGTGCCCGTCTCATCTCAGCCAGCATCAAGGTCGATATTTTCGCCTTCTCTGCCCTGTTCATTGCCTCCCGTCTCCTTTCGAGCTCGTGAGGGCAGGCCCCCTTCTTCCTGTCCCATTCTAATGTTTGCTCCCGCAAGGTTTCATATTCCTTATCTGTCGCTACCACCTCCTTGTATACATCCTTGCCTATGCGTATCTCCCCTTTCATCCACATCCCCCTCTCTTGCTCTTCGTTCTCCTCTTCCCACTTCTCACGCCAGAAATCCTCTAAACCCCGTATGTCCTCCTTCTTCTCCGCCTTGTCAGACTCCTTGTTTTCCATCGTGCACCTAAAGTAGGGCATAAGTCCTCACGCTCTGCTTCCCCCATATCACAGTACTCCCCTCTTCCATTCCTCCTACCATCCGTTCAAGTGCTTTCTATCTCTCTAGTCTCTCAAGTCCCCAGCAGCCTCTTTGTTCCAAAACCTCAACTCCTTCAAGTTCCCCTGTCATCCTCTACGCACCTCTGCTACTCAACACCGCGTTCTCTGTCGCCCGTCATACTCGTACGTGATATGGTCGAAACAGCCAATAGTCCTCATGTGGTAAAAAGTCCGCAAACACCCCCTAAATCTCTCCCTTTGACTTGGCGTGTCTTTGACGCTTTTTGTCCGCTATACCCGTCTGATTTGTTGACACCATTCGAAAATCTCATTTATCCTTGGAATTCAGAGCTTTTTCAAGTTCCCTGTGTAGTCCCCCACCACTATTTCCATTCCCTCGGGTGGCAACCTGCTCATTCCGAAAAATTGTTTCTCCTGACCCTCTTCTTCCGACATGTCCACGGGGGCCCCCAAACCGTGTCTGTTGTGACCCCTTCTCTTCATAAAATTTCACAAAATTTGCTTCTCCCGACTTCTCCTGTCTACTCTTTCGTTCTCCCACATCTCTGTTCCCCCAAATATGCCAGATTCTTCATAAAATCATTACGTCTCAGCGTCCGTTTCCATGCTTCCGACCCCAAGTCAACAGGGCTCCGAGTTTCTAGCCCCAAAAACCCATGAAAAACACCATGAAACCCTCAGTTTATGATGAAGCAAACACGAATTACACATTCCTGCATAGTTTCCCATACATGTACCCTTGCATGTATGAAAGAGAGAGTGTCCCCAACCTGTGTCTGTTCCCCAGCAACCCTTGCACTGACACCAAATCGACTGAAAACCGCACCCCACCTCCACAAAAGCATGCCTCATATCCCTCTAGACACATCCACACACCCATAACCCCAAGGCAAGGCATCCATACCCCCCGAAAACCTCACACTCCCCATCTTTGAGCTGAGAGCTGTCCAATCCCAAAACTTCTAGTTAAGCACTGCCTTTCTGTAAAACAGCATATGAGTAGCCTTCCTGTCCGAGAAAATCATTGCGGCCCCTACCCCTTGTATGCAACTGTAATCAAAACAGCTCAAGAAAAAGGATATAACCCCAGGAAGCGCATCAGACTCTTGAAAAATTCCACACTCTTTCATTTTCCTCTCTATATCTCTTTGCAATAGAAAATTTCCGAGAACGAGGAAAATTTCCAGACACAGTTTATTGTATTAGCGACTTCAGATTGTTACGATAGTAGGATATTTAATAAACAGATAACTGTTACTAACGATATGAAGACTGAGGAATACCTAAAGTAGGGACTCTGTAATCTCCAGCCTAGTGACCGGAACGATCAGTATTGCCATTATATACCGGGCGGGCCGGCATACATGTCCTAACGATATCAACACTGAGGAACTTGACTCATCATCAGTGATACCTAAAGTAGGGACTCCGTAATCTCTAGACCAAGTATAACCGACAGACCGGAACGGTAAGTATTAATATTGC
Source organism: Paulinella micropora (assembly GCA_019918135.1). Classification (NCBI taxonomy): domain Eukaryota; phylum Cercozoa; class Imbricatea; order Euglyphida; family Paulinellidae; genus Paulinella; species Paulinella micropora. The sequence goes on from WBZZ01005566.1 coordinate 72,745, forward strand.
CATTAATATTATACCGGGTGGGCAGGCATAGTAACGTGTTTATTATTCAATATTAATATCTCTAATAAATTGAACTTCAACTCTCTCTTACTAAAGTGAGTTGACGGGACGCCTGGAAGAAGAATAAACCTTACAGACAACGTTGTTAGTATTAATAACAATAATTACCGTGACTACTACTAATATTAATAGCATATGGAACGACAGGAATCAAGTTAAGCTTACCGTCCATGAGTGAGATTCAGATTCTGCCATGTGAAGGTCGCCCAACGAATATCAATCCACACCGCATATCTGAACGCGCAACTCGATAAACTTTACTGTCACAACGATATTTAAACTCGAGTGTTACGTGCCACAAGGGGACAAAAAGTAAAAATAATAGTAATACTTAATAATAATAATAGACTGTTATTAAAAGGTGGTATACAAACGTTGGTATACATAATTAAGGAGAGAGAGAGAGAGAGAGAGAGAGAGAGAGACGAGACGAGACGAGACAGGCAAACAGACAAACAGACAAACATGCCGACAGACAGACCGACAAACAGACATACAGACAAAGACGGACAAACAGACAGACAGACAGACACAACAGACACAAGTTCAGGTGCCAATACCGCAAAAACATTTTGCCAAGACCGCTTTGCCGGTGTTGCCACCTAAGCAGTGTAAAGCCAGGTGGCAAGTGGCAATCAGTACCGTTGCCACCTTGGCGTGAACAACCAGGCGGCCGGATTTTATATCCCCCCCCCCCCCCCCCCAAACAGCACATACACACATATACACACACGCATCGACTTGGTCCCGCGGCCCCCGTCCCAGCTTTGTATTCTTAACGCATGGAATATCCTTTTTCCTTAGTTGTTTTTTTTTTTGTCCCCCGAAGACGTGACGGGCCGGTATGATCTTTGGTCCAGTTGCCCCCCGTTTCGCGTGAAGACGAGACGGGCCGGTATGGTCATTGCTCTCCGTTGCCCTCGTTTTCCTGCGAAGTTGAGAGGGGCCGGTGTGGTTATTTCCCGTGAAGATGGGAACGGGCCGTCCGGTCTAGTGCTACCTATACAGGAAATTTATGTTCATATGTATGAATGCATAGGTTTGTACGTATGTATGCATGCACATATATAAAAGTAAAGAGTACACATAAATGTAAGAGTTAAAATGTGAATATAAATGTAAATGTAAATGTAAATGTAAATGTAATGTAAATGTAAATGTAAATGTAAACGTAAAAATGTAAAAATATATGTAAATGTAAATGTAAATGTAAATGTAAATGTGATGGGAGGAGGGTGTGTAAATGTACATTTGCTTTAGAGCGGCCGGTCTTCCATCGCGACTTGGGCCTCGGGGTTAGGCTCTGCAGGAGCTTTGTCGCGCGCCTGTGTGTGTGTGTGTGTGTGTGTGTGAGAGAGAGAGAGAGAGAGGGGGGGGCCTTTGTCGCGGGCCTGTGTGTGTGTGTGTGTGTCTGTGTGTGTGTGTGTGTGTGTGTGAGAGAGAGAGAATGAGAGAGAGAGAAAGAGAGAGAGAGGAGGAGGGGGAGGAGGGAGGGAAGGAGGGGGGGGGGGGGGGCAAAAACCTTGCGAGGCACGATAACCTTGGGTTCAGAACTGAAATTCCGTGAACCTACTCCAGGGGCAAAACATACGCATTATGAACAAACCTACACACTATGCCTCTAAATATCTCTTTGATATCTGTATCTATACATCTACGCTATATATATCTCTATCTACAAAAATATATCTATATCTACATCCATAACCTGTATCTCTATCTTTATCTCTAACTCTCTAACTCTACGTCAATATCTTTTATATGTATGTAATATTGTATGTGTGTGTGTATGTATGTATGTATGTATGTTCCATCAACACATCTTTATCTTCTCATTACCTTTCTTTGAGGATGGAGCGCCGGAAGGACTTTTGCCAGCCTATATTTTGTATGTACGTATGTATGTATGTATGACTTTTGACAGCCTAATCAATGTTATATTTTGTATGTACGTATGTATGTATGTATGACTTTTGCCAGCCTAATTTATGTTTTGTATGTACGTATGTATGTATGTATGTCTTTTGCCAGCCTAATTTATGTTATATTTTGTATGTACGTATGTATGTATGTATATATGTATGTATGTATGTATGTATGCATGTATGTAGTATGCCTTTTGCCAGCCTAATTTATGTTATATTTTGTATGTACGTATGCATGCATGTATTTATGTATGTATGTATGTATGCAAGTATGTATGTCTGTATGTATGTATGTATGTATGTATGTACGTGTGCAAGTATGTACGTATGTACGTAGGTATGTAGGTATGTGGGTATGTATGTATGTATGTATGTATGCATGTATGTATGTATGTATGTATATATGTATGTATGTATGTATGTAGGTATGTAGGTATGTATGTATGTATGTATGGATGTATGTATGTATGTATATGTGTATGTAGGTATGTAGGTATGTATGGTATGTATGTATGTATGTATATGTATATGTATATGTATGTATGCACGTACGTACGTACGTATGTACGTATGTATGTATGTATGTTATGTACGTTATGTACGTTATGTACGTTATGTATGTTATGTATGTTATGTTATGTATGCTATTATGCTATATATGTTATGTATGTTATGTATGCTATTATGTTATGTATGTTATGTATGTTATGTATGAATGTATGTATTGTATATATGTATGTATGTATATATGTATTACGTATGTATGTATGTATGTATGTATATATGTATGTATATATGTATGTATGCATGTATGTATGTATATATGTATGTATGTATGTATGTATGTATTGCAGCCTATTGCCAGTCTAATGTATGTTATGTTTTGTATGTATGTATGTATGTATGTATGTAGGTAGGTAGGTAGGCAGGTAGGTAGGTAGGTAGGTAGGTAGGTAGGTAGGTAGGTATGCATGTAATGCATATATGTACGTATGTACTTCGGCAGAGGCAGCGTCGCCTTTTTTCTCATCGCTGGAGGGCGACAGGGCGGAATCCCTGTCATACATATATGCATACGTTCATGTTATCTTATGTTGATATGTGATGTTATGCTTTGTTATGGGTTATGATTTGTTATGGGTTATGTTATGTTATGTTATGTTATGTTATGTTATGTTGTGTTATGTTATGGTTATGTTATGTTATGTTATGTTATGTTATACATGATATGCGACAAGACATATGACAAAGCATATGACATGACATAAAGACAGGACATATGTGACGTGACATATGACATGACCATCACATGATGAGATCACTTGACATGACGTGACATGTATGTATGTCACGTATGTATATATGTATGTATGTATGTATGTACATACGTACATACGTATGTATGTACGTATGTATTTATGTTTTTATGTATGTATGTATGTATGTATGTATGTAATGTATGTATGTATGTAATGTATGTATATATGAACGTACGTAAGTATGTATGTATGTATGTACGTACGTATGTTTTTGTATGTATGCGTATAAACATAAACATAACATCAACATAAAACATCAACATAAAACATCAACATAATATGACCATAACAATCATCCTTCGCAGAACTTTACTTAAAATACATCACCTACCCGTTCGCTGCCACATCTTTCGCACTTCCCGCGCTTTTTTTCCCGCGAAGCACAATGGGCCCGTTACTGGCACCGCCACGTGCTTTAAATGGTTTGGCCGCGCCGTTCTGTTATGTATGTATGTATGTATGTATAAAGTCTGTTTTCTACCGATCTGGACTACGTGGCCAGCATCTAGGTACGTATGTATTTATGTGTGTATGTATGTATGTATGTGTGTATGTATGTATGTATGTTATGTATAAAGTCTGTCTTCTACCGATCTGGACTACGTGGCCAGCATCTAGCTACGTATGTATGTGTGTATGTATGTATGTATGTATGTATGTATGTATGTATGTAGACCAACAAACGTTTGTGTATCTCTCCATCACTATTCGGGTATTTTATTCAGCCCTTCGTAGTAAGTAATCCGACATGATGTTAGTATTATTATTACTATTACTATTCGTGTTACTATTACTATTACTACTACTATTACTATTACTGTTACTATTACTATTATTATTGTTATTATTATCATCATTATTATTATTATTATTATTATTATTATTATTATTATTATTATTATTATTAGTAAATCTGCCTTGGAGTGTTGACTGTGACATATTTGAGGGAAATCCCAATGAAAAAACCTAGTCACACTTGCCAAACAGAGTTCCAGCCCAATGGCCTCAAAGGCGTTAAACTGTGACGCCAACTCATAACCCTTTGGTGGTAGATGCTGGGGAGGAGGGTCGTTGCGCGCGTAAAAGATCTTAAACTCCGCATATGCTGGTTGATAGCCCAGGACCCAGCAGACACCAGATTGTTATGGGTGGGGTTTCGAGGCAGCTCTAGCAACCGCGCTTGGTGTATGCACTTGCACATTCGGTGACGTCTTGCAAGAGGTTGCTGGGACTGCGGAATAACCTCGGCTTAGTGCAGTCTTGCCCTCAGGAGCTCCATCGGTGGCCCCGATCATCAGGCGAGAGACTGACACGGGGGGGTGGAGGACCTCGAACAAGGGTATTGGAGGCTTATGTCCGTTGAGGATATGCCATTAGCTGCATCAGTACGCCTCAGATATAGTAAATATTATTATTATTATTATTAGTAAATCTGCCTTGGAGTGTTGACTGTGACATATTTGAGGGAAATCCCGATGAAAAAACCTAGTCACACTTGCTAAACAGAGTTCCAGCCCCATGGCCTCAAGGCGTTAAACTGTGACGCCAACTCATAACCCTTTGGTGGTAGATGCTGGGGAGGAGGGTCGTTGCGCGCGTAAAAGATCTTAAACTCCGCATATGCTGGTTGATAGCCCAGGACCCAGCAGACACCAGATTGTTATGGGTGGGGTTTCGAGGCAGCTCTAGCAACCGCGCTTGGTGTATGCACTTGCACATTCGGTGACGTCTTGCAAGAGGTTGCTGGGACTGCGGAATAACCTCGGCTTAGTGCAGTCTTGCCCTCAGGAGCTCCATCGGTGGCCCCGATCATCAGGCGAGAGACTGACACGGGGGGGTGGAGGACCTCGAACAAGGGTATTGGAGGCTTATGTCCATTGAGGATATGCCATTAGCTGCATCAGTACGCCTCAGATATAGTATTATTATTATTATTATTATTATTATTATTATTACTATTATTATTATTATTATTATTATTATGGACACCGTGATAGCCCAGTGGTCAAGTTCTCCCATCTGGGCCCTGTCGCCAGTTCGATTCCCGTCGGTGCCACCAGTATTTTCATGGAACATACCGATCCGTCTGGACCAGTATTTTCATTGAACATACCGGCCCGTCTGGAAGTGTTGGAACTGCCCTTGCGGGGGTGTCATTAGAGCTTATCGTCAATTCTTCGTACTCCCCTCACGGGTGAGACGATGGAGGCGCATGTGCAGAAATGCATCAGCCATTGACAGAGAAGCACTATTATTATTATTATTATTATTATTATTATTATTATTATTATTATTCGGGCATTCAGATGAACAGGAGATAATTGATGAGATTGCCAATAAAATTCTGTGTGTTTAAGTGAAAAAAAGATAGTTTAACGACATAGTTCATAGAGGATACTATATTATATTATGCGGCTAGCCACAGGTTTAACGTGTTTTGCGGGCGAGCCGGGCCGGGCCGACGAGCCCGCAAAACACGTCCAATTTGGCGCGCCGCATATGTAGTTTTTATCGGTAACCTAACCACATTTCTATCTTTGCGAACAGGCTTAGAATTTTATTCGATGAGATAGGTGGATGAATGGTTTGATAGATTTGATTTGCTAGCATAGGCAAGAAAAAAACATTGATGCTAGCCTAGCATTAGGAAAGTATAGGATTCGATGGATGGTTTTAGATACAAGGATAAATGGACAAGATAGATTGATAGAGTTAGACCAATGCGCTGGGAGTCTAATCTTCATGCTACATGACTATTTTTTTTTTGTTCCTTTCTTTTCTTTTATACATACCTCTTTTACAAAAAAATACTGCACGACCTGGCGCCTCCCCAGCCCCCCCCCCCCCCCCCCCCCCCCCTCTCTCTCTATATATATACATATATATATGTACATATATATATATAAATATGTATATATATATAGCTAGGAAACTTCTGTCCCCAGGTGTCAATGTGTATGTATGTATGTATGTATGCATGTATGTATGTGCTACCACAGGAGCGGCAGCGGGTTTCTTGGATGAGGCCTTCTTGGAGCCCGTCAACGCTGCCTTGACCTGGAGAGAGAGAGAGAGAGAGAGAGAGAGAGAGAGTGTGTGTGTGAGAGAGAGAGAGAGAGAGAGAGAGAGAGAGAGAGAGTGATGTCCTTGTGTGCACGCGGACTCTCTCTCTCTCTCTCTCTCGCTCTCTTGGATGAGGCCTTCTTGGAGCCCGTCAACGCTGCTTTGACCTGTCCGCGTGCATACAAGGACATCACTCTCTCTCTATCTCTCTCTCTCTCTCTCATCACACACACACACACACACACACTCTCTCTCTCTCTCTCACACACACACACGCACGCACTCTCTCTCTCTCTCTCTCTCTCTCTCTCTCTCTCTCTCTCTCTCTCTTTCTCTCTCTCTCTCTTGGATGAGCCTTTCTTGGACGTCAGAGCTGCCTTGCCCTGTCCACATGTATACAAGGACATACACACTCACTCACACACACACACACAAAGAGAGGATGGAGAAGAGAGAGAGTGAGAGAGAGACAGAGAGAGAGAGAGAGAGAGAGAGAGAGAAAACCATGCTGGTCGGCCTTGCCGCCGGCTTCTTGCTCACTTCTCTCTTCGACTCCGCCTTCTTCTCCTTCTGTTCCGCAGGCTTTGCCGCCGCCGCGGCCTTGACACTCCCGCCGGCTTTTGCGGCAGCTGTGGCGTTCTTGCTGCCAGCTTTGGCTGGTGTGCGCGGACCGTTCGCTTTGGCAGGCGAGCGAGGCCCGGCCCGACCGGTCTTAGAAACCGGCTTGCTGTCCTTTTGGTCCTTGTTCTCCTTGTCCTTCACACTGGCGGCCTTGTTGTCCTTGCTGTCCTTGCCGTCCTTGCTCCCCTTGCTCTCCGCACCCGCCTCCGGCTTCTTCTGCAGCGACGCGATCGGCCTTTTCGCTAAAGGAATGCGTTTGGCCGAAACG